>JBAJNP010003013.1:0-42875 GCA_036877545.1 Yasuhikotakia modesta | reverse complement strand
ATGTATTTCTACAAGTCCTTAAGTCATCAGAGTCACACAGAGTGGAAGTGACAGTGAGTGACTGTGTGTCATTACCATATCAATAATCTGCGACAGAGTGATCTGCAGCGTGACGTTAATGATGTTGTCCGTATCCTCCACTGGCCTCAATGCACTGGTGTAATTCACAAATAAATCATTCAGCAACTTGGATGCATATTTCCCCTGGGCACACAAACATACTGCCAGACAGAAAAGAGAAAAAGAGAGAGAACTTGTGGCTGATTATTTGGTTGTTATTCAATACGGCATATAAATAATTAAAGACAATTGTAATTACCTGTCTGTAAGCACTAAGCAGAGGTAGCCTACTGTAATTTTCTGTAACTATTACAATATGCGGTGAACACCCATTCACATGTTCTTAATGAGCTTTGGGACAGGTAATGGTAGTTTGGTAAGTGTGGAGAGCAGATTATTTTTTTCTAGAGCAATAAAGTCATTAGACCATCATCACCCAGGAAATAAGCCTTCCTAAAGATTATTATTCATCCTAATAACAGTCAACCCACAAACTATTAAACTATTGTTATAGATAACTATGATTATCTTGGTTTCTTCTGGGAGAAAACAAAAATATTCTCCCCTGATTATTACTGACAATTAGATTTGACAAGTAAACCAGGACAACATACTTTGGAAAATATTAAATGTTAAAATTAAAAATAACCACCTTTCTATTCATTGTCAGCAAGGAAACAAGCAATTATAATTGAAACTTTTTTTGTAATGTCCCTTATAATATCTTTGTGCACTATACACAACATTTGTCTTAAACCAAGCATAAGTATGTCCAACGCTAACAAATGTGTGATTCAAACACAAAAACAGAGACTACATTTGCTTTCTAACAGCTGGATGTTGAACTGTTTCAGACTATAAACTATAAAAAGACTGGCTGCCTGTTTAAGGTGGCTGTATGCCACAGTTAAGATCAATGAGCTATGATAAATGAGCACGCCAGAAGTCTTTACTAACCAGTGCCTGGAACAGAAGTTCAATAGCTGTATGTGTTGCCACTAACTGAGTTGTGGCTAATCTACTGCCACACCGAGTGCAGCTGATTAACAAGTGAACCTCAGGTTTGCTCAATTACTCTGTGGTGTTCCCCGAGGAAGAGTGTGGTCAGCGTTTTCCCGCCGCATCAATTTACTTCGAGAGCCAGACAAAAGAGCTCTAATCGAAGGGATTAATGGCGGCTGTGGTGTGAAAACAACGTATGAGATCCAGCTGGCAGAGTTGCCACCCTGCAGAACTGAGGGGGTGCAGAAAGCATCACATTTTCAAGGTCTGGTGTCAGAGGATTGCAAAAAAAATGCTTTACTGCCATTTTGGGTTAAGTAATAACTTCCACAGTTAAAAATTAACTTTCAGTTAAGCTGATTGAAGTTAATTGAACATAGAGGGCAATGGATAAGTCTGGTCAAAGGCTCTGAAGTGAGCTGCCTTCATAAAGGAAAGAAAATTATAGGCTGCAATCCCAAATTAGACCAATGAATGTTTTAAGGCAACACGGGTGCATGACAAGAGATATATGGTGAATTGTCCTAATGTGGGACACTGTCTAATGTACCAATAAATGCCAGTGAAATTATAAACAAATCAAAGCTGTACTACCATGTGATCAAGTCACATGACCTAAAATCTGTGCAGTCATAAATCAGGCTTAACATTGTAATAAACTACAGAAGTTGAAAGTACCAATGTCCCACATTAGGGCAATCCACCCTAAATGTTTACACTATAAAAATAAAAACATCATGAACCATTTGAGGTTCCTCAAAGGAGTTCCTCCTCTGAATAATGAATACAAACTGAAAAGGCACCTCCAGAGAAACTTAAATAGAAATTTTGGGTAATACTGGGACCGCTGGTCTGTGTCAACACACCCCTAGGGTGAACATGAATTATTTATCAGTGAGACAATCCTCTCAGTAGGTCAGTATCTCTTAGATTTACTGCTGATAAGGTTAAATGTGCAGATGCTTGTCATAATGAAATGCAAACATGAATTAATGTTATATAGTTCAGTTCACCTGCTTAAACTTTACATCAGATTTAAAATGTTTACATCATACATTGTGAAACTTAAACTAAACAAACAAGCGCAGAATTAACAAAACAAAGTACATAAACAATAGCAATAGTTCATAAACAAGGTTTAAAGAAACACTTGACCCACGTGCTGGAAATAAAAACACAAGCAAAGAGAATATAACACTAACAATTGTCGATTATTGTAATACATAGAGCGCAAAACTAAACGATATTAAAGTATGAGCTGAATTGGACTGGTGAAATGCATGCGCTGAAGTGAGCTAAAATCTTACCTGGAGCAAAACCAATGGTGACGAGCAAATGCAGAGAAGCCATCAGTTTACAAAGACCCATTCTGAAGGATGAATAGAAACTAACGCGATCTCAGGATCTCAGGAAGATGCAGCGGTTTGGTTCCCGGTGAGAGGATTACAGTCCCGTGTTACCAGGAGGAAGAGCAACTCCATGCGCAACTGGAGAGGCGTGAGTGACGTGTCGCGTCGTAGTTGCAGTAGAGTCCTACTGGAAGAAACAGTAATACACAGTCTTCAGAATTAGTGCCTTGTCCAATACTCAACACTGGGGTACAGATCAAAACCTCTGGCTTCTAAGATAAGTTGTGCATTGTATTATTAACACTGCGGAATTGGCGAATATTAACGCAGTATCATAAGTTTACATGCATTTGCAGGTCAGACGTTTGACATTGTTCTTAACTCTTTCCTTTTTACTTTCCAATCCTGAAAACAGTTGCAGAAAGTGAAAATGTTGAAGAAAGGTTATGACGCCAGCTAGAGAATATTCAGAATATCACCAATAACATTTAAAGCAATTTGTGGCAACCCCTTACTTTCTTTGTAGCAAAAGTCACATGCTTCTATTGAAGCAAGACTCTCAATTTAAGATGGAACAAAATGGATCAAGTTTTAGTCCAAGACATCTTGACTGCATGCATTTAGTTAAGGAGACAATATACAAAATTTTAAATTGATAATATAAATTGTAATCAAAATCTCACTGTATGGAAAAAAATGTAAAAGGTGATACTCAGAAACGTAATCGTAAATTACAAATTTAAGCAATTGCTCTTAAATTAAACAGTCATGCACTGCAAATCTCACACAGGCATATATAAACACTTTCAAAAAGCAAATTCTGCCATAAACCAGGTTTAATGTTCACAGGTTCTTAGAAAATAAACATTACAGGAAATTGGCATATTACTGTAGCGACCAAAGCAAGTGTAGAGCTGAAGACCTGAGAGGATGAAGGGTTTGCCTAATGCTGTAATGTATTTACATACATCAGCGAAACCCTAAACCAGTCAGAAGAGACGTCAGGTTGATTTCAATTAAAATTTTATAAGACTTGTCTAACTCATTACACTCTTCAGAACCCGCAAAATATAAATTCTTTTGCTTTTAATGAATAGCAGTGATTTGTTTCTTTACATTAGGCAAACCTTTAACAATAAGGTCATCCAAATGAACATGTTGAAAACCCTACAAAAATAGAGATATGATGCCCACTTACATTTTTAATGCGTTAATCATATATTTTTGGTGTTACCCTCTCAAAAAAAACACATGAAATTCGGTGACCTAGACTAAGGCAGTGCATGGGAACAATAAAATGCATACATGTTCTACACATTGTAATACAAAAAATACAATTGAAAAGACCAGTCAAAATGCTCAAACCCACAAGCAGTATGAACTGTCAGGGGGAAAGAGAATAATGTATACTCCACTTAAACAATTATACACCATATTTCAACTTTGAAAGAACCAGATTAACAAATTAAAAATTCTTGTATATGGCATTTTCCCTCCAAGTACCTTGAGGGAGATGTTTCTCAACAGACGTTTTCAAAAGACACTTTATCAAAGACACGCTCCCGCAAATCATCTCTATGACTACAAAACAGTCTTTAAAGAAAAAGCTCCTACGCAAACACAAATGGGAATGTTTTATTCACAAGTGTTGTGCCTTAATATGCATCATGAGTTCATGGCCTCATGAGTTCATGACCATGGCCTGAAACAGCCATAAATCTGGAGTGCTGAAGATCAAACTTCTCAAGACTCAAAACTCATGCAGAACGGAATTAAGAATTTCTGTCCCGTTTTCAGTTACTGACAACATATTCCTGCATGTAGGATTGGGTGAGGCTGCGGAGTTCCTCTAAAGCATAGTCCTCAGGCATGGGTAGACGTCCAATGTTTGGGGCCAAACGGCAATATGGGATATGTCGAGATCCTGAGGTGCCTTCACCACCATGCTGGAGACTCAAGACCACCCGGAGGATGTTAGCCACACGCTTGGCCATTTCTGTGAAGCAAGGCAAGAGAGATCAATTTAGGGAGGTATAATCCTGGGGTTTCTTTCTAGACTGAATCTTGACAGTTACAGAATAATGTTCCCATAACGTTTAACAAACGTTCTCTGACCTGATTGGGCAAGTCGATCTTTGGCTTTGAAGCAAGGTAGCAACTCTATCCTACCACAGAGGGACGTCACCTCTGTGTGCAATCGCTCCAGCTCATATGCAGGGCTTTCGGTCTATGTGCACAAAAGGAAGAGCCACAATTATTTCCAAAACATCTACCCTAGCAAGGGTGACAACAGTCTGCTGATCAGTTGCATACCTGCTGGATGTCCTTCAGCGACTGGATGACACGGATGTAATCAAGATAGACCCGTCCTGCTGTATCCCAGCCTTGGATTTGAACACTGCGCTCCGGCTCTGCCAACCCTTTGAGGAATTCCTCCAAGAGGTACTTATGATTATCATTAATGATGCAGTCTGAGAGAACAGAAAGATTTAGAGGGTTAGCTTTTGAGAGGCGTTAAAAGTGCATGTCTGTTTGTGGCCAATACCAGAGAGCCACTGATACATTTGAAGTGGAGAGATTGTACTGCTATACCAACCTGATGCCAAGTGTTGGATAACCAGCCGATGGCAGTGATTCCAGTAGCCGGCTTTGTAGAGGTGTTTGGCTTCACTGTGTTTGTCTCCCTCTCTGCAGGCACAGATGGCCTTTGCCTGATGTATCCACTGTACGGGAATCTTCAACTTTTCGGTAAGAAACCGCTCCTTCGCCATTGACGTTTCCGTTTCCTCTAGGGAGCAATGCAAGTTCAGCATCTCCCGTACTGCCTTCTCCCTCCGTCTGTACACACAGTCAAATATAATACGAATCATCTCACATGCATTCAAACACAGTTTTGAATGTGAGTCAAACCTGAACACCTTGATCATTAAACATGTACAGAGATTTGTGTGGACACTAACCCAGAGTCAGGTATGTGGAGCAGCACAAAGACAGCCATCTCCCAGAGTCCGGCGCTCTCCAGCTGGGCAGCATAGCTGGCATGCATCAATCCCTGGCATGAGATGGACAGATGGTTGTAGTTAAGAGCCTGCAACACGTTCCACAGGTGCCAGCTCAGCCGATAGTCCAGATGATCACCAGTTACTGTGCTGGGATCAAGTAGCTTCTGTAGGCTGTAGTGCCTGATGACAGGAAAATAGCACAACAACAAGATTAGCTTGCTTTTGTACATAGCTTTATGGATGCTGGGGGGTAGCAGAAGGCTAATGATCTAAATTAATCATTGTCCACAAGCATAATCTTCATTGACACACCAGGTATCAAAGAGGAGGGCCACCAACCTGTCACTGTATAGCTTGAGAAGGTGGAAGCAGATGTCGTAGCAGGACCTTTTAGATTCTGCGTCCTCCATCTCTTCATCCAAATCCAACAGCTCCAATTCATCTAAATATGGGGGTAAAGGACGGCAAGCGTACCTTTTCCCTTCCTCTGAACCCTGCAACAAACACAACTGTTAAAGACAGTCTCAACAGGACTTTTTGGATTGGTAAGAAAGTTTAGAAATCAGTAAGTTGCACTGTGTGTTTATTAAACAATCAAACATTTGATTGTTAAAAGCTGCAGTCTGTACCTTTTTTAGTTTGAAATGAGCAAAATGCTGTGTGCAATTTTATTTTACAGAAAATTACAGATTACAGCTTTTACAAGATCAAATTGATTGATAACCCCTTTAAATCACAAATATTTAGAGGCAAAAGCAAGCAATGGTCTGTTTAAGGCGTTATAGGCAGCCAAAGTGATGACAACAACCTACTTTTTAGAAATTGAAACATCTTCCTAAAACGACAGTCATTTAGCGAGAGAGAGAGAGAGAGAGAGAGAGAGAGAGAGATACCTGAAAGGCTGATTCGTATTTGTAAAGCGCATCAGCTACAGATGCTGTGGGAGGCAGCATGTACCAAAGATGAACGGCAACACACCGCTTCCAGTCGAGCTCAGAGCAGACATTGATACAGTAGTCCGTTGACTGCCATACCTTAACAAAAACAGGGTTTAGAAAACCACCAAAGTCTTCCACCAAAACCATCCAATGCTGTTGTATGGCATTTCCTTACTGGTTTGCCTGCAAGCAGAGCAAAGATTCGCAGCCTCTCCTCTTCGATGAAGGAGTCAGTCTGCATCCTGTTCCAGTCACTGAGCTGTAAAGCCAAAAGATCTCTGCAATACTGAGAGCCCACAGCCTGAGACAGCATCAGAGAAAGACGATGGTCTCCTAGACACAACATCTTAATCAAATCCAATGCACAGTATGTAACCTGTGAAGCAACTATACAACATACTACAAGTATATCAAGCCTCACCGCTCTTCTGAGCCAGCTTGCAGGCCTTGCTTATACAGTGGCCGCTTAAGTAACTGAATATGGCCTCTGCGTAGTTACGCTGCAAGGCCACGCCCACTTCCTCCTCAATGTGCTCAGCCACGCTCTCGGAGAGCCAGTGCGAGAAGCTCCTCCGTCGCTCGAGCTGCCGCTGGTAGTCTGAATACTGCTCAACCTCCATCTCCTGATCGCCCAGACGACCCCACAGAGCAGCACAGAGAGTCCAGACTTGCCGCCAATGGGCCAAGGAAGCTAGCGGGATGAGTAGAGATGAGAAGAACCATCTGACTTTCATCCAGCATTAAAAAATATAAAACAATATCATACAAGAGCTAGCAAAACTTCATACCATCTCCTGCTTCTGTATCTTTGTTGACCTCCACGATCCACTCGGCGTACTCATGCAGGGCATCCACACCGCCCGCGGGCTGGATGAAGGGACAAGTGTCCGCATTTTTGATTATGCTATGCTTCAATCCAATCTCCAATGGCCTGTGGTACAATGCTAGACTATCTGCTGACTCTGTGAGCTTAAGGCCCACCAACTGCTCCATGTGCACTTTAAATGGACTTTCCATGATCCTAGTAGGGTTTAACAGAGAAAAATACTTTGAGACAAGATTTCGCCACATTTAACGTACTTGCTGATTAGAAACCATGTTAAATACTCTGACAAACTAAAGGAAAAGCTAAACTTACGGTTTGGTCTTGCTCGGTTTGGGCAAAAATCCAAATCCCAGGGTTTCTGTTGGTTGCTCCTTTGCTTCGCTGAGGCTAAGCTGATCTCCACAGTGCACTAGTGTCCAGTTGGGTCCCCAGCCCACTCTAAAAGATCGCCCTCTGTACAAAGCATCATCCATCAGAAGACGCCCTTTTCCTAGAGTTACAGAGCTCTCCAGAGATACAGGCCCTCCTAGTCTTCGAGCCCCTACGGTGCGTAGAGTAGGTTCTGGAGGTGGGGCTGGCAAAAGAAAGGAGGGACCCAATGGTGGCCAAGCAGCCTCTGAGGCGAGTGACTTGCTAAGCTTCTGAGGTATTCCACCAAAAGGAACCTCTGGCAAATGAGAAAAAAGCCCTCCTCCTGAGGTGAACTTGGTCTGTAGGAGGCCTCCAACTGAGAGGGCAAAGTAATTATTGGTTATTAGACATGAAACTGCAAATAACTAAATTACTTCTTTCTAAAAGATCCAAATGAGATGTAAAAATGGTGCAAATCTCAGACTAAACAAACTACAAGTACTAGATTGTCATACTTGATGATCGACCACTTCCAGAAAGCAAGACTTTGGCAGAGGCCACATCCTGTATGAGCTTTGAAGAACCATGTTCCTGGAAGTCATACTCATCATCCTCTGCAAACAGAGAGGCCTTCATAATCTGTGTGGAACACAAATTAAGATTATTAAAATGGCGGAACACAAAACGAGGGGTTTACACAAACGATGGCTAGCATTATAGGCGTCCATTCACGCATTACCTGTAAGGTATGAGGGTTGATGCCCATTGCAGAAGCCATCTGGCTAGAGGCAGATAGAAGCTCATGCTCAGCAGGAGTCTCTGCTCCCAGCTTGCTCTCCTCCAGTGAAGTTCTCTCTCCATCCTCCTCACCCAAAATACTGTCCGTGGGAGGTTCTTGAGTTATGTCGGCCATGTCGCTGTCCAACTCTGACACACGGCTGAGGAGCTCAAGAACTGCAGTGCTCTACACACACACAGAGAGACCAAGTCAGATTTTCCTTCTTGATGCAAATGCAGAGTTCTACACCATTCTTGTAAAATGCTTAAACGTTCATGTTTAATCATTTACAGATGTTAAGATGTTGCCACATGCAAGGATAAATGTATCTTAAAAAAACAAAAACAACACAAATGTCTAACCTCAAGAATTTGTGAGGCCCTGAAGTTTCACCTGGTACATATTCAGAATATGACTGACTGACACAAACATCATCTTTATTGTGCTTTTATTTCTCAATTAAATGCATAACATAATAGGATCAAATTCACACAATTATCACACATACATTATCACTATTACACATTCAAAGACATTCTGAAACTAAGTTCAAATTTGTATTACATCTTATCAGGCACCCATTTCACTACATTCTCACCCTTAATTTCCTGGTAAAAACAGGAAATCTAAAATACATTTAGTTTAATCTTATTAGGTACAAATACATTTAATAATTTTGGCAATGACACAAGAATTCAAGCATCATTAAATAAACGTAATAAACTTCTGCTTGGCTGCATCGTATTTCACACACTCAGAACAAATCTTTACTGTCCAAAAACCAAAACAATATTTTTATTAATAAAATTGCAGTAACAAACACTCCACCAAATTATGAAAGTCAAACTCAAGCTGTTAATAGTTCCTGCTAGTAAAAATCAGGGCAAAGATAACAATTCAAAGCATAAATAATCACAGATGTAAGATAACCAAGCAACCCAACTTCCCTGTCTAAAAACAACTTCTGGTATTTAAAACGTGTGCAAAGTACAAACTTCCAAGCGAGTCACATCAGAAAAGCATCGCAACCAGTGCATCTCTGAAACCAAACTCTTTCCCTCTTCCCACTGCCAGCTATGAGTAAACATGAGTGGCCATCGGAGACCAATGTGTCAGACGCAGTGAAATCCTTAGTCTACCTGAGCCTGTGGCGGCACCTGCTGCTGCGTCACTGAAAGCTGCTGGACCCCGGTAGGAATGCCCGTCTTCAGCTTCTTCAGGTCAACCTTGGTTGGAGGAACGTCCTCCTCTTCATCAGATTCCTGGAGGCCATATTTTGAGAAATGGACCACCTGTAATGGAGAAACGATGTAAAATTAGAAAATGAAGATTATAGATTTAAAGTTAGCCTTCCGTGACGAACCAATGTGCCAGAATCATACCTCAAATACCCAGGATCCAGTCTCGGGCCGATACTCCAAAAAGCGAGCGCCCTGTTTGCGCGATGCAGCCTCCAGACGGCCTTCATAGTTCATGTCAACCAGTCGTTCAGGGCTCTTGATCTGACGGCACGTTGTCTTGTCATTGGGCCACACACCATCCAGAGTCACTTCTGCTCGCCTATACGTTACATTTAACAACAAATTGAGCCAACGAAGCAAATGCCAATTCAAAGAAGTTGTGTAAGAAAATGTAATCTATATACGTTACCGGTTAAGACCCTCTCCAACAGGAGGTTTGTCTTTGTCATCAGGGTAGACTATTATCTCCTTACGCCTTAAGTGCACAATCTCATCCAGGTTCATGTCGGTCAGGTTCACCTCACCAGGGAAGAAAACCGATCCATAGCCTGCAGAACAAATTGGAAAATTCCAATGGATTGGATCCCATGTCATTCTTCATGTGCCATTTGAAACACTATAAGCACCAAAGAATCTATAAGCACCAGTTTTACCTTTCCTGCCAACAGTGAAGTTCTCCACAATACATTCACCATTCTCATTCAACATCTTCCCCAGCTCCTCCATGGATGGGATGGTATAGTAGCCCACACGGCAAAGAACTATTCCTAAGTTTGGAAAGAAAGATTAGAATTAAACTTCAGAACTTCAAGAACATTTTGTGGAAACAGATAACTGATTATAATCACCAAACATACCAGCTGGGTGAGGAGGTTTCTGAAGCTCCATGTCCTCCATGTCCCTCTCCTCCTGAATGGAATCCTCTGCCAGAGAGATTTCCTCACTGCTGGCCTCCAGGCCATTGCGATGGCTAGCAGCTCCACGCAAGTTGAACTCAGTAATGGTGTCCTGCAGTAATGGGCTCGGCTGGGCGTGCGGTATGGGTTTGGTGATTGGGTTGGTGTAAAACTTGGAGACCTCCAGATCATCATCTCTACTTCTCTCTGCTGTTAGTTCTCTGGTATCTCTTTCATCCATACTTAGACTGAAGTGTGACAAAAACACATGAAATTACTGGTTGCATCCACCGATACGCAGTCTTTAAGTACATGAGGAAAACAATTGATATCAATGAAGTCGCATTTACTCAATGGTACAGTTTCAGCTAGGGTGGTATAGAAGCACAAACATCCAAGAACCAGGTCATTTTAAACTAACCTGAGACCATTGTGTGGGTACTCTGAAGGGGAAGCCAGGTCATCAGCTTCTCTGTTTATGGAGTTGTTATACAGGCTGCTGTTATTTAGGTTTTTCAACACAAGCTTCTTTATGCTCTTCCTGAAACACAACATCAACCAAACAGGAACTTAGCATGGAGCTCTGGAGTTTTTTCTACCATCTGCTGTATTTGCATCAAGTATAGCAAGAGTCACGAAAGGCGGTTCTTACCGAGGCATGAAGGCCCCATTGGTGTGAGAAGGTTCATCATCATCTAGTCCATCAAACAGCTGTGATTTGGTGGAGCCTGAGGAGGACAAAGCTTTGGGACGCACGCGTGTGGCAGGACGAGGGGTCAGTTTGTACTGAGTGGGGGTCGTCAGGGCTTTCTGGGCTGCTGGATTTGTGGGCTTCAGACGCTAATAAAGGACAATAAAAGTTCACTCAGAAACTTTATGGAGCCAACATCTGCTCAAACAATGCAAGCATGGACCATGAAAATTTGAAATCAAACCTCTTCCTTCTTTTTGGGGTCAGACAATGGGTTTCTGAAGAGGGGTGAATCTCCGAAAGGCGAGTAGGCCAACGCATTGATCTGTTGTTGAAGAACAGCCTGTTGAGCAGCTGCAGCACCAGGGTCAGTCAAAGCTGAGAACAAAATCCATACAGTACAATAATGCGTTGCACAAAAGCTACTTCATATCAATGCGTCAACCACTATACCAATTTAGGGAATGAAGTATTTGTACTGACCGACAGGCTGTTGTGGACCAAAATTCAAAGTGCTCGCTCCAGTGTTAAAGCCTCCAGCACCAAACGTACCCACTGAACCCAGAGTGGAACCAAGCTTGTTCTGGTTGTTTCCAAACAATGACGTCTGCCCGGTCCCTACAGTTGTTAAGATTGAAATGTTTGGAAGTCATGCTTTGCTTCAAAAATGCTAAAACAAACTCAATTACAAAAAATAAACACATGGCACTTCCTAAAAAATATACCTGCTCCAAAGCCAGCTCCTAATCCTGTTCCCAGGCCTGTTGCAGCAGTTTTGTTCCCAAAAAGACTTCCACCAGTTCCAGTTCCACCAAATCCTTTAAAAACAACACCAACATTAACTGTTACAAGGCTTGAAAACAAATATATTGAAACTCCAGATTACACTGGTGAAATGTTGACCATCACTTCCAATGCAAATTACATCTGATTTCAGGAATCACTGGAAATAAAGACTCACCAAATGTTGAGGTGTTTGTGTTAGCTCCTAGAGTGAGTGTAGGCTTATTTCCAAACAGACCAGTGCCTGTGCCAAAAGATGGTGCGGTAGTGGTGGTGGTACCAAAACCAGCTGGTTTATTACCAAAAAGACTCTGTGAAATTAAAAAGACAGTGGTCAAATCAGAAGGTGCACTCAGATCATGTAAATGTGACTATGTATGTAAATATCATTAAGAAAATAAAAAGGAGAAATTAACTTCAAATCTCTCCAGAAATCACCTGTGTACCCACATTCCCAAATCCGGCATTAGGCTGACCAAAGAGTCCAGTGCCTGTGCCAAAGCCTGTGGCTGTACTTGTGTTAGTGTTTCCAAACAGTCCTCCAGCCTGTGAGGGGGCAGTATTGCCAAACAGACCCTAAATAGATAAGACATAGAATTAAAGACAGAATTTACCTATTGTTAGGTTACTAGCCTTAATAGTACAATCACTCAAAAGCATAATGTTGCATTATACAGACTCACCATGCTGCTGGTGTTAGGTTGGCCCATGGTATTGGTGTTGCCAAAGGTGAAACCAGTGTTTTGTGTGGTGGTGGCTGAGCCGAATGGTTTGAAGAGACTGGAACCTTGTTGTTGTTGTTGTTGCTGCTGCTGTTGTTGTTGTTGTTGTTGTGGCTGGCCAAACAAACTCCCTGTGGTTGTGCCAAAGGCCCCTGTACCTGCAGTGCACAGATATAAATCACAATTATAACCAAGACGCATACATGGTCTTCCAGTTCAGTATGTTTACTTCCAGTTCAGTTCAGTTCACTTCCAAGTTCCAGTTTAAAACACTTACTGGCACCAAATGAGGTCTTGTTCTGGCCGAAGCTGAAGCCTGTGTTTGAAGCCGAGCCGCCAAATAGTCCAGTACCGGTGCTGGGTGTAGCCGTGGCTGCAGCGCCAAACAGACCACCTGTGGCAGCTGCCATGGGGTTGGAGGGCCCCTTTCTCCCTGCCTGGTAATCCTCAAATCTCAATTCCTTATTGCAAGAAACAAATACATTATATACATTATAAAAGACATTATATAGTTACACTGGGCTTTAATAACAGCTTATAACACTAAAAATAAATCACTACCACAACATACACTTGGACTACATATTTTTACACATCTGTCTTTGGCAGACAGCTACTAATCAGCAACTGACAGCGTACTGCATCTGTGTATGTACTGTATTTGTGACCATGTTAGCATGTTTTGGAAAGAGAGTTTAAAGAAAGAGATTTAGTACCGGAGGTGAGAATTCTTCCTACCTCTAAGGATTTGTTCTCATATTCCTTCATGGCGGTGATGCACTGGTGTTTGGTATTGATACTGGTTGTCACACCTCCTTTCACCATTGTGTCACTCCCAGTCGGTGGCTGTTACAAGACGAACAAGGTGTTGAATCAACCTTACGTAACACACAACAATAAATACCATCTTTTACAAAAATGAAAAAGTTCAAACCAACATTGAATTTGATTGTTGTGCCAGGTGGTGCGGCGGTATAACTTGGTGCTCCAAACAAAGAGCCTGATGTTGCTCCAAAAGGGTTGGAGGTGGTGTTGGTTGTCCCAAATAATCCCCCACTACTGGTGCTGGTACCAAATGCTGTGAAGCAATAGAGTTATTAAAATCAGTTTAACTGAAGGACTATGCTTACAATAAATTAAACATTATTAACTAACTGCACCACCAGGAAACGTACTTGCAAATGCAGCAGGTTTATTGGCACCAAAGGCATTATTCTGCTGGGAAAACAAGCCTCCACCTCCAGTGTTGGTGTTTCCAAAAAGGCTGTTTGATGTGCCGCTGGTGGCACCGAACCCAAATCCACTACTGGTGGAAGATGTAACAGGCTGACTGAACGTGCTTGAGCCAAACAGGCCACCTTCAAATGACAAATCCCATCCGGTCATGATGGACTGATGATTTTGTTTACATCAATAGCATGTCGGTGAAACCGCATTAGTGATTTTGAAAATCTTCTATTCTAAGTTCACAACTGGCGTCACAAATGACTCACTTAACTCACAGTACTATATTTGATTCCTGAACATACAGTCATATGATGATTAACTCAAAATTGTGATCAACCTTTTCTAAAAGAAACAAATATTCTAAAGGTGATAAACGGAGAATTCAAAGGTGACTCTGCGCAGTCATCTGCAAATAACACTCAAGATTTCATAGTTTTCAAATGACATCATACCAGGCTTGTTTTGTGTCGTCCCGAACAGTCCTCCTGTATTGTTTGTTGTCCCAAATGCTGATGAACCAAACCCTCCTGTTGTTCCAAACCCAGTGTCTGATGACAAATGTTTCACATTATCTCTGCAGCATTTGCTTCTGGTTGACAAATTAACTCATTTCACACATTTGTAACTTACTTTGCTGCCCAAACGTTGATGAAGTCCCAAATGCTCCCGTCCCTCCCCCAAAGGGAGCACCAAAAGATTTGTTGAACATCTTGCACTGCTATAGAGCCTGCATATGTCTGTACAACACACAGGTGCTGTCAGATCAAGTTATACTTTTAAGAATGGGTGATAATTCAATAATGAGAAGCATTTTGCATTCAAAGCACACACACACAAATTATTTCTTTACAACCTTATTTCTTATTATTTGTCCCTGTATATGGAGTTAATACCTGTATGACTTTTATATTTACCATCCACAATTTATATACTTAATATACTATATACACTATATAAAAATATATACTATTATATACTTAAACAACAAAATATACCTTATAATATATTTTGTAGTATAATAGTGTAGTACACTTAGTTCCACTGTCAACATCTAACAGCATTTATAAGTTAAAGTTGCTACTACAGCTTGTTATATAGTATATAGTCTATAATATAGTATATAGTCTATAATATAGTTATATAGCATAGTATGTACTACTAATATGTTATTATAAGTTGCTACTGTAAGTACTACATGGGCTGTTTATTTGTTCCAGAGAGCGCAAACAAATAGTTTATGTAAATAAACCACATGAACTACATGACGTTAAACGACAAAACAATAACATTTAAAGGAAAAAAGTCCAGTCTCATGGTTTTTTTTTCAATATTATCAATTAGCTTGATGGATAATGATAAATTTGGCATAACATTAGCAACGCTGGGCGCCAGAAATTTGACACGGATTTAAGGCCTGTGTGAATGTGCTGTATTAGTTTTGTATTTGCTTTATATATATAGTTGCCACAGTCCATAACATGCCACAGTCCAAAATAACTCATCACAAAGAAATGTTTTAGTTTGTGGCGGATCAAACCTGAGAGAACCAGTATGCGCAGACAACTGCAAACCAGCGCAGGCTGGGCCAAATAGCAAAGGTAGCATCATGTGCTTCAAACTGCCGTTTTAAATACGATCACAAAAAGCTTCAACGACCCGCTACGAATGAAGTTTAATATATAACATGTAAATATCCTTTTAGTTTTAATCAACAACACACTTAAACCAATGACACACCACGCAAACTTTCTACTTTCAAATTCACATGGCTCGTTAAATACGCTAACCTGCTTCCTGTCGTGCTTAAAACGCAACTCAGATCACTGACCGTTTATTCAACAGCGGTCGCCTGGACAAACCCCCGGCAAATTAATCCTTAATCTAAAGGCTCGATGTTTATCCTCTTGTGTTGTTGCTGTTTTGTACATCAACTTGCCAACTTTTCGTCTGTGCTCGTTGATGGAGGGAAACGACGTACTAGCCAGCTAACCGATAGCAACACACGTCATATTGGACGCTTGACGTCATTACGCAAAACGTGCTCTTTCGCTTGATTTTTTTAATCAAAATATGTTTCACTCGTAAATATTGAAACGTATACAGTGTTTTAAATTGAACTGGATATTAATGTTTGTGAAACGCTGCTTCCATATTTATTTATTCTTCTTCCATATCTATCTATCTATCTATCTATCTATCTATCTATCTATCTATCTATCTATCTATCTATCTATCTATCTATCTATCTATCTATCTATATACGGGATCTAATCACTATTTAGATTTGTACTTCTATTTTAATACAACAGGAGGCAGGAATGAGTTAATCACGCAGGGCGTCTTCACCAGAAGAAGAAGAAGAACTACGTCATCGAGCGATCGTTTATATAGCACAAGACGCAGCGAGGCGCTTTCTTTCCGCGTTTGTACAGTTAGTTGGGGGAATATGTATGAAGCAAAAAGAGCCCAGAACAATAATATTCTTGATAACAGAACATGGTTTTAATGGGTGCGCTGTTGCTTACTACTGATGTTTAAAAGAATGCGTGTGTTATATAGCCTAGGTGCAAAAATATGTGACCACGTGTTCAAGTAAATTTCTCTAAGGTAAGACACTCACTGATCTAAATAGGAATAAGCGTTTTATTTATGCTTCAAAACAGTGATAATGAACCTTGCTTGCTTTTTAAAACAGCCTGTTCCCCCTTGAATAAGGCGCAATGCTCTCTGGTAAGACTGATTCCTGGTTTCATCCTATAATAACTTTCCATAATGTGTTATGATGAAGCCCAAACTGAAAAAGCTGGAATTACCGGCAGATTATTTCGTGGTGATATTCGGTTTTCTGAACTTGGTTAATGACTAATTTACAAGTAACATGAGAAACGTGAATGCATATCATCTGTTATTCACACAACACTTTGTCGTCCTAGGTATTATATTATGGACACCCGGAAGTTAAGGTGAGTTGTACATCTTGCTGGTATTTGTGTTATTTGTTCAAGATCAATAATGTGATGAAACCCAAACTGAAAATAGCTGGAATTACCGGCAGATTGTTTAGTGGTGATTGTCGGTTTTCTGAAGCACTGAACTGTAATACAGAATAACATGCACAACATGCATAAGCTGTTGTTGACCTGTTTGTTTATCTTTCAGGTCTTTGAGAGCGTCACGTTTACAGTGAGTATTACAAAAATGCTTTTATTATAGATATTTGTCCAGTTTATTACTATGATGAAACCTAAACTGATTATAGCTGGAATTACCGGCAGATTGTTCAGTGGTGATTTATGGTTTTCTGACATTATTTTCTGACATTTTGGCTTGTTTCATATGGCCTGCAAGTGATTAATTAAATATTCTTTCCCCAACAGATTCAGTATGAGGTGCTATGATTCCATTTCTACCATTTGTCTTTCTAGATTTGTTTTTATTTTTCATACTTGTATGTGTTTTGTACACATTGTAACTTTATTGTAAAACGATCAAACAAATAAAACGTTTTGTAATTCTCAACATGTACATTTATTTATTAACACAAGGGTGTTGTACATATTAATCCACAAGTGGAATTTAGAATAAGTTCAACAAGAGTCGGGTAAGATTCTTGCTTCCCTCTAAAACGACAAAGTAGTTTTACTGGGTCAATATACAGATTCGATAACAATTGTTATGTTTAACATCTTTAGAAAATTTGTGTCTACAGGAACTGGGTTCTATACAGCCATCTGTCAACTTTAAACAATTCAAATATAATAACATTTGTTTAAATCGAATTTCATCATAACATTGATGCGTTTTCATGTTAAAAAATGACAATTTTTAGCATTTAAGGCCTTAACAAAAATCCTGAGAAAATATTGGACACACTGCCACTAGATGGTGACAATTTTTCCAATATTTTCATAAATCTGTAGTTCAAAAGCACCACACCCAAGATAGCATTGCATCCGTTTACGTCTATGGTAATAAATAAATATAGCATAGATGTTATACCTTAAGTGAAATCAGATTAAGGTAAGGTTTAAGGCTTTGTTATTTAAAAAACAATGCAGCAGGCTGCTGTTCTGCAAATGGCTGTTTTTTTTTTAAATGCATAGTATTGCATTCCATCTATTGTATTTAAGCATCTATTGTATTTTCTTATTTTCTTTGCTCTCACTGCTATTTCCAATGAGACTAAGAAGAACAATAGTGTTTCCATGAGGTTAAGAGGTCAGAGGCAAATAGTGCAAAACAGGAGGAAGTTTCCAGTGACATTTGAGGATGTGTTTGAAGTGCTTTGTAGGGCGTTTTCACAAAACAAAATTGTGTGCTATCTATAAATCTTTGCAGGAACAAATTGGCCCACAAAGAGAAGTGAGTTGCACTTTCTTTGGCATGTCAAAGCAGTCGTGGTTATGAGCGACAGAAAAAGAAAGTCACAGCTTGTCTGTAAACCCATTTCCTGTCTGAACATAAGAAACACTGAACTTCAGATTCACACACAACTAGACATGGCTGACATGCAACTCAAATCGGTTTTGGTCTAAACAACTGTGAAAAACCCAGAATAGACATTGTAGTGTTTTGACACTGTATTCAAACAGGATTGTTCAGTATACACACAGTTAAACCTTGCTTGAGGCCATTAAATCTTGACAGCTGGCGTTGTCTGCGCATGCGCAGATGAGTCACAGAGAGGAAGCGACAGAGCGGTAGCAACGGACGAGCTGCGGCTGATATCACCCGACACAATTATGTCTGTCTCGCCACCGCCAGTTTCTCTCAGGTATCCGTTTACCGGTGCCTGAATGGCGTTGGTAACCGTGCAGCGATCGCCTACTCCAAGCGCAACATCCAGCCCTTGCGTTTCGGTGAGTGACCCGCATCGTTTTTCCGACACCTTCCATTGCTTCGGTAATTTTGGGTTCATTTCCGTCGTTTCCTATAGTCCGTTTGTCCTCAGACGCTGTAGAAACACGCATGCGTGAAATATAATCACTCGCAAATACATTGTTGTTTATAAAGCTCATCAAAGATCTGGCGACCGCATAACATGTACAGTATGTATTACTGTAATAGACCTGTCGTTGAGATAGAGATTTGCAATGCCGTGACACTGTCAGAAAGTGCTTAGTAACCATAAGGCAAATTATTAAAATCTTGGTTTCTACATTGTGTCCAATAGTTTATTTTCACAAGCCATTTTTAAAAGGATGTTTATGTCTTGAAACGAGTGTCATGTCGGAACCAGGAAGTTAACACAGCTGACCCCTTAGAAACTAAGCTAGGAAAATCAGTGGAACATGAAAAAATGTTAACATTTGTTGGGCAATTTTGCAGATGTGTTGTTATTTTCATTGGCAGTCATAAAAATACGATCAAGATGTTGGTCTCTGTCTATAAGAGGCAGTCGGATCTTACATGTCATACAGAGCAGAAACTGCAGACAATTATTATGGTGAGGCTCATAAAATCTGGGTCAGTAGAGTTTACAGGTTCCGTTCCCACCAAAATTCGTTTTCACTGGTGTGTTTTTAACACACTTAACCCTACGTAGCCCTTATAACATCTTTAAACTAGCAGTTAATTCAAGCTGGGAGAAGAAAATCTTGTAACCAGAGCACATCTCTCCTAAAGGAAAGTTAATTTAGATATCTGAAGTTGTGTATCATGTGATATCTACAAGAAGTTTCAAGTAAAAGTGTCTTCTGAGTCTCTTGCATATTTTATCCTGAAGAGCATTGGGCTAATGGCAAATTCATGACAAGGCTAGCCTTGATTTGCTGTGCTTTGATTTAGTACATTGAGTATCAAGGTTTAACCTAGACTTGGTTATAGCCATCCATTCTTCTGTTTGTTTTCCAAACCATTTATCCAATGAAAGGTTGCGTGCTGGAGTTCATCCCAGTATATCTCAGACCGAAGGCAGAAAAACACCCACCCAAATGTGGCCAGTTTTCTATAACCAGTACAGTTTCGTTACAGTTAGTCATTGTAATAATGTATTGCATGTTACTGTAGAATCACTGTCTAGCGACTCAATGATTTAAACTCCTAACTCCTGCTTTTGAAGATAAGTGTATTTATCTTTGAATAGTCAAATATTTTGGACGTCAGCATTGCCACTGACTCCCTGCTCAAAACCAAATGATTCAAATACAGATTTTATGGAATGATACATTTCCATAATGCAAAATATTCTGCTTAGATTTGTGTTTATGCAAAACTTGCACATCTTGGGTGATGTTTGTCATGAGACGCTTGAACTAAATCGCTTCCATTTGTCTGTATCAACCATCTTCCTCTGCATTTAAACAGATGATGTCATGCAGTTTGTGTTACACAGGTTGTTTCTATATGATCTATGTAATTGTTAAACCACTCAGCTTAACATGTTGACATGAGTTTAGTATGAAATTGCCAGATTCTGTCACTGTTAGGTATCCAAGTTAATGGTGCAACATCTCAAAGGCCTAAAAGGCTGGGTCAAATTTATTGATCATTGTCAACATCTTGTATCTTCTTGGTTTCATGGTCAGATCAATAACAGATGGACAGAACAAAACTTTACCCAAACAAATTGTGGGTTCAGTTAATGTACGTTCAGATTGTGGGTGGTGGAGATTGTACCTGTGCTACTACGGGAGAACAGAATACTATGGGAGGCGTCTTTCTTAGCATGCAAACATATTTGCATGTTAAAACACAAGAAATTCACAATGATAATACTTGGAAAATCTGGATTATAATTATCAAGATGTATGTGTTCACATTACAAGATACTAATTGTTAGATTTACATTGTATTCTTGTCACATTGTTAAGTCCAGTCCAATGTATGTTGTTATGTTGTCACGTGCTACAGATTAATATAATAATAAATCTTTCATTTTTCTTTTCTCAAAAGGAGTCTGGCAGTGGAGAAGATGACCGCAGATCTCAGCCCAGAAGGTAAGACAATATAGCCATGATATCCTTTGTTTTAAAGAGATCCTCTCTCCATAAACATATGTCATAATAATATTGGTTATGTCATCATGTTATCATTTCAAGCTTAGTATGACATATTTGCCATTAAAGGATTATGAACCATTCAATTAGTCAAACCATTTATAGTCTAATACAAAGCATTTCACTTTATAATAATGCAGTAGTGTAAATAGATGCATGTGATGATAAGCAGGCGGGTATGTGGATATATAAATAGACAAAAATATAGCTATTATATCCCTGATGCAACTCGGAGCACAGCTGATGTATCGAAAATCAATTATATGTATTACTTGCGACCACACTAGCCCACAAGTTAAGCTTATTATAAATTCATCCTAATGTAAAGTGCTGATATTTTAAACACAGCTTTAAAATGAGGATTAGTAACAGTGTGTAATTGTTTGTGACAAATGGGAGGTTCTCATATATCAGTGTCATTGAATATGCTATTAAATATCAGGCCTCTTTAAAAACACAGGCTAAGCTTAAGATTGACACGGCATTAAATTTAGGCTCCGGTTTGTATGGGACTATTTACATGAAAGCAGTGACGTCATAAAAGGTCTGATCTGAGAGGCAGTGTTTTAGTCATGTGAAGTTTCACAGTCATTTTGTGACAACAAATTTTGCCTTTCTTTCAATGTTGGCTTATTGACACACACAGAACAAGCAAGTTTAACCAGTTTTCACCTTACTCAGGTTTCTGTAAATGATTGTTGATTTAAAAATTCTGTCCCCTGCAGTATTTCTGTTTTTTTTTTTTTGTTCACAGGTTAATGATATAAAAAATTAATGCCATATCCAACTCATATTTTACAGTAACTCAAAATGCCATGGGTTGCATTTTAATAATGCAAGTTTATGTAAAAATATATACATATATGGTTGTTTTTCACCCTGAGCAGTTGTATTGTATTGATGTATATTTACATCACATTAAGATGCATTATTGACATTATTACTATAGCAGCATTATAAATTCTAATTTATAACACAAAATCTCAGGCCACTGGGAAAGTGATGCTTAATTCTAGCCAATGTTGTTTTCACTGATTAATAAGCATAACTGCAGTGAATTATTCTCTCTGCATGTAAATATATTCTGATTTATTATTAAAAGGCGGTGCATGTGTTTCACAGGAGTGGTTTGTCAGATTCTGCCGTAAGGCGTTAAAAGTGTAAAGGCTACATTTAGAACAAGTTACAGCAGAGATGTTAAAGGCTAAGAACATCAACTGGGAGGAGGAAAGAGGAAGAAACAGATTAAACATCACTGTGTTTGCGTATCACAGAGATTATCAAACAAGCGCATTCATGAACGGTTTGAAGAGGTTGATGCCAGCATTACAGTTTTTTGTTACGCTAGTCTTTACTTCCTTGTTTCTTAGAGACAAACTGAAGCTTGTTTGAGCACGGCATCAGATAAATGTTTTCCAGAGTCCTGAAGATTTGCTAAATTAATAAATGTGGCATTGAAGAATTTAATATTTGATTGTAATTTATTCCACTTGTAGTTCTGAGTGGATCAAGCTTTGCTTTAAAACAGATTCTTTTTAGCGAGTCCATGTCTGCTAGCAGTATGTGTCTGTGGTCACATCATGACCACATTTGGGAACTGTCTTTTAGATATGAAAGTTTGTAGTGCATTGAAACTTAGTTCACTGTAACACTTCATTTTCTTACATAGTGATTATCTTAATGGCACATTGAGCTTACTCTACAATATATACTGTACATCTGCATGTAGTAATTGTCATCATTTAGTGGTGCCAAAATTACTAAGCTACTAAGCTATTTACTAAGCTCTTTACAAAAAACAAGTTTATACAGTCATGTGCATTCTAACACTGTGTGCTGATGCTTATGTTGGTCAGCATGTGCTATTGATCAATTATTCTTTGTGTTTTTTATATAAAACAATATCTTACTGTTAGGTCTCCTTCACATAACATTGAGCTTCTCTGTGCAAAATACATAATGACCACAAAATAACAATCCTGATTACATTACGTTAGCCTTAGGAGGTTTCATCATTTTTAATAACCATTAAATCGTGACTTTGTCTTGGATTAAAGACACTTTGAGGTCATATCACCTGTCTCCATTTTCTGTACTCCCATGTCAATCACAAACCTTAACCATTTACTGTAGCTACTTCAGTCTGTAGCCAGTATGACGTAATGAAAATGAGTTCATATAGCAGATTGTAAATTATGTCAAGGAAACCTTGGCTGACTTAAGTTTTATTGATTTAAACTGCACAGACAAATCCTTCCAATCAATACATAGCTGCTCTGATTTGCTTTTTGTGTTTATGTGTGCAGAAAATAGGCCGTAGATTAAAAGCAGCAGTAATACGATATAAATGGATGTATTTTTAGGGACAAAACTTTATGAAAGGGGCTATGGGCAAATGTATACACAGAGGAGTACGCTAATGTTTAGCACAGACAGCACTGTACTACTACTAATTGAAAATATCTGCTGTTTGCTTTTACTGATAAGTCCACCATTTGTGTTTTAATGGCTATTGCAGCGTTACCTCAGCAACCTGTTCTGATTTAAATACACTGTATTATTGCCATAGCATGCTGTCACGTGACAGGCAGCCTAAATGTTTACAAGGGCCTCGTGTTTCACCTATGGTTTAGAATTTCAGTAGCTCAATCACAAAAGGCAACGCATGAGAGGATAAGGGCAAAGGTGACCCATGGGAAAAAGCCTTATCCTGTCCACTTTAGGGCTCTCATGAACAAGACTGAGATAGTTGCAAGTCAAGGGGAAAATCCAGAATTCTGTTCCCTACCTGGAGATGGGAAGTTTGGGAGATCGGTTCTGACCAAGCCCTGCTATGGTTGTACACACCTTATTGCTTTTGTTTATGTGTTTATGAGCGTTTATTGCAATTTCCTCCCTTTGTGAGCAATTATTGGCGCTTCCTCCCTTTGTAGGGCTGTGTTTCTGTGTGGCTTTTGCAGTGCTGTGTTTTGATCACACCGAGATCAGACATGCTTTGATGCATGAGATAATTACATTAAAAAGCATCGTAGCTCCAAATCATACGCTAATCGGCACTCAGTCTTTAGGACACGCATTTGTTTAGACTAATGTACTGATTTAGACATGTAGAAACTTGACTGCAAATCACTTGTGAAGCACTTTTCATCATTCTGTGTTTATCACTGAGGAGTAGGCAACCATTAATAATGGCTTTGTTAGACTAGCAAACATTTCTGCAAAGTCCCCCACACTTTAAATAGTTCTCACTACCGTGATTTTAAGCACCTTGTGTAGAACCAATAATTAGGCGTTTTTATCAAATATATTACGCAATTGCTATTATATTACAACACAATTCCAAGATCTGTGTTTACACTCTCTGTTGATAAGGAGTGTGTTGTCCACTGCAGCACATGTATCTTGACTCCGCCCACCATCTGAGACGCTGCCCCTATTTACTTGTGAAATAGATGAATACAATGTAGATCTGAGGACGGAACATTTAGAGCAGGAACGTTTATGTAAAATAACATACTTATTTTTACAATTACCTATTATTAAATTTGCTGAATTATGTGAGCAATCTATTAAATTTGTTTCTTCTGTCCATTTGCTTGGCAGAATTATTGTAGTTTAGTGAGTTTTATAAGTTCTTTAGTAGGATGGGAAAGGGATATAAACATCACTGCCTGATATGAGGACAGCTTTATACGGTGTGGCCATTAGCCCTTCCATGGAGAGCCTGTGTGCTTATAATGGAATACAGTTACTGCTGCAAAACGGCTTCATCTCTCAGGACAGAATCAACCTGCTGTAAGTTCTACAACATTGGCATGTTTTAGTGCATTAGTTGTGTAAGTAATTACCTCATGTTGAATTTATCATAATAAATGTACAAGGCAATAGCAAAATATGGTCCTACAATTTGTTGACCAAATATATAACAGAAAGGGGAAAAAATAAATACGCTATTTAAAATGTAATCCACAAACACATTCACATTGTAGGCGTGCGCTGATGATGTCATTCGGTTGCGCTTGATGACATTGTAAAGTTTACATTTACAGTTTTAAATTCGGATGCTAGATAAATAGTATAAAAATGTGACTACATTCATAACATATTATAACAATATTTTATTAAAGGGTGACTGAGGAATCTCTTTGTTTCTTGCTGGTTTTCGTCCTCTCACTCAAATATCAAAGTTCAGTTGTTTTATTGTATTATTAAGCTAAAACGTGACTGGATAGTCTTCCTACCAGTAAAGACAGATGATTAGTTTATCCAGGAAGTAAATACAGACTTTTCTCAGGTGCTGAGAAAATTAAACAAAAAAAAACTGTTTAAGGAAGTTAAAGGAGTCAAAACAAATAAGGTGTAGTTTTACACCTTGCGTCACATCTTCCTGTCCTCAGTAAACAGGAAGTCCCTGCCACACGTTTTTGTCATTTTGCATGAACTAAGCCTGTGTTATGCTAATGCGTATTGTAGACCACACGCTCTGTCTTGTTATAGTCAGAAATATGGTACAGTACAATTTAAAAGCACGATTACATTGGAGCACTGTTTTATTGGCAATATTGTGTTTTCTTTGGTTAAAAGCAAAACGGTGGTTTGCCTCAATGTGTTTGTAACAAAAATGTGTTTAAAGGTACATGCAGGTAAATTACCCTTTGAGTAATGGTAGTGCTGTTAACAGGTGAGTCATGTTTGCATTACCAATTTTTTTTTTTTTTTCATTTTTTCACCAATGAAAATTTTTTATTATACTTGGGCTATACTTGGGCATTAGGGTGTGATGTCTTGTTCAATTGTTATAAATGTTTGTTTTCACAAGCAACATTTCACAGATGCTAAGCTCAGCTTTTCTTTAAGTGAGTGACTTGGTTCAAGGTTTGAGTGAACTGACTTGATGTAATTGATTCTGAAGTGTGTTTTAGAGACATACCCATGATTCTGAGTTCAATAATAACCTAAATGTAATGTCAATGGACACATTGAAGTATTGGGTTCACCATCTCACTTTTGTCATCTCATCTTTCTCTCTTTCTCCCCCCTTTTCCTGTCAGTACAGAAAACCACATCTTAAACGAAACCATCTGTGTTTGTATTTCATCGTACAGTGCGAGAAGATGGGACACATTGGACAGTTCTTGACCTATGTTAAAGTAACTTCCAGTTCTGCTCTGAATGTTTTGAGCCACAATTCAGCTCAAGAGTTTGTTTGTTACTGTGGTGGGTAATCGGGAAATAGTTGTTTTTCCAGAATAACAAGCCAGGAATTTCAGGAATTGATTGGGAATTAGGAATCTGATGAATGGACATTTTATATGGGGAATACAAGTTACTACAAATAAATCATTGGATTTCTCACTTTCTTTTTGGTGTATTACTTTATAGCTGTTTCTTGCACTGCTACTGTGTTACATGTATTTTTATAAATCGGTGTTAAAAATAAAGAATAATAAGATTAGTGAAGCTTACATAGACATCAGTGTATACGGTTGTTCAATTGGCAATGCATAGTTATATATCAGCAAAAGGGTTTTTAAAAACTAGTCACCATGTCACAAATATTGGAAAATAGGTCTGGCCTGTACAGTGTGGTGGGACGCAGGAAAATTCAAAAGAAGTCTTTATATTGAAATGTTAATATTGTTATTGCAAGAACAATAACAATGTAAGTGCAGATATACTCTAGGTAGGCTACTTGACAGCTAATATTTTACTGTAAAACATTGTATTGTGCCAACTGTAGTAGGACACTCAGCTTTATGGTTTTAGTAGTTAAACAAAAAACAAGGCAGGTTCAAGGTTTAAAACAGATTGTTAAAGAGATGAAAGTGACACATCAACACACACTCACAATCATGTACACCCACCCACAATATTCTTTTGAACAGTCCTGCAATAACACCCTCATAAAATTACATATGTTGTGCATGACACACACAAACACACACTCCATAAATGAATCCAATCCTATTCACACTTGCTTCTTGTTTTACAGTTCACATAGTTTGAATGTCGTTGATTGAAGGGTGATGTGTTGCATGGGATTACTCAAAGACCAGAAACACACTCGCACACACAGATCCCCCAGCTGTCGCAGTGATGGGGAACAGAGTGTTCTTGTTTGCGTCCTGCACAGAGAGTCCGGACTGTGAGCTAATCCCCTCAGAAAAGTCCTCCTATATTTCCCTACTGGGCACAGTGTCTCATGATCCACTCAGTCCACAAGTTCAGCAGGGCTGTATGGAAATCTTTCGTTTATTCAAAACATAAAGAACTTTTGAAGAATGTTGATGCTGCTCTTTATTTTCATGCAATGGAAGTGAAAGGGGGCTGAGGCCTCATTGAGGCAGAACAATCTAACAACTGCAACCTAAGCTATACATATTATAATATACCTAGAACATTTTAGCAACATCCTCACAACCACCCTTATCACCCTAGTATTGTAAGGGCAACTAATTCACATTGTATGATTTTATTGTATTACCTAAATGTTCATACAAAATCAACAGCATGTAATATTCAATCTATGCAATTATATTTAAACACAGTTCTGTGGTTCTATCTTTGTTCTGCACCTCAGCATCAGCGAGAACTTCCTGACAGTAAAAGGCGCCGCTCTTTTCCTCCCACGGGGAAATGGCTCCTCCTCTTCCTGTTCCTCCAGAATCACAGCACAGCGCAGCAAACATGCCGGTATGGATCACATAGATGCCATATTAGAGCATATGAATATATATGATTTATACATATTGAATATATATGATTAATTTTGTACAGGTGATATTCAGCAGCACCTGCAGACCATGTTCACCTTACTGCGGCCTGAGGACAACATCCGCCTGGTAAACCCCAACACACAAACATCACATCAACATATGTGTTTGCAAAACCCAGCAAGCTTATATGTGGCCCAGCGATTTGAGTGTTTTCACTGATAATCCAATCCCATAATGCATTGCAACATTTCTGGAGGAAAATGTCAGACAGAGTGTGAAACTACCAGAAGATGATAGTTTTCAACCACCTGGCAAACACCAACAAACAAACAAACATCACGTTGTGTCTAGATCCGTTGCAACCCAACAAGCTTACATGTGGCCCAGCGATGGCATATTTAAGTGTTTTTACTGATTATACAAGCCCATAATGCATTGCAACATCACTGGAGGAAAATGTCAGACATAGTGTATCAGTAGATGATATGCATTGAATATGCACTGAGTGAATTAACACTGTCCCCGTACAGGCTGTGCGGTTGGAGAGCTCCTTACCCCAGTGCACCCGCTACATGGTGGTGGTCTCCACCAATGGCAGACAGGACACAGAGGAGAGCGTGGTGCTGGGCATGGACTTCAGCCCCTCTGACAGGTGTGTGTGCTGATGTCACCTTGAAGTTTTGTGATGGCACCTTAAGTTAGGAGTGTGATACGTTTGGCTAATTGTACTATTAATTAAAAAAAATCAACAAATTGAACGTGTGTATTGCAGTTCCTGTTCCATAGGCATGGTGCTTCCTCTTTGGAGTGACACACGGATCCATCTGGATGGAGACGGGTTAGTGTGTTTAAGATCAGATCAGGGAAAGCAAGTGTGTATTTGGCTGTGCAGTTTGAGTTGCTTCCTGCTTTCACTGGTCTGTTTTCATTTACAGGGGCTTCAGTGTGTCCACAGATAATAAAATACACATATTCAAGCCGGTCTCTGTCCAAGCCATGTGGTAGGTGCTGTTCTTAAACATCGATTCACCTTTTTCTGTGTTCTGAATAGGTTGCTAAGAAGCCATTTCTGAGGTACTAAATATAAAATATATTAATTATTTGCACATATTTATGAGCCTTTCATTGGATAGCAGCGGAAAAAAGTAAATGAAATGAAAGTGTTGTAAGTATATTGTGGTGGAAGTGATAGAATTTAACTATTGTGATTTTGCAATGTAAGATATTAATATACATGCATTGTTTTTAAAAACAATAGCAAGCACACATTTTGTTCCCTGAACAATCAAGGCTTGTGTAATACATAACCCAAAATGTTATGGATCCAGCCTCGTTCCAGTTCTGGTGCGATGACATGTTCTTTCTCTCAGGTCTGCCCTACAGTCTCTTCACAAGGCCTGTGAGGTCGCTCGGGGTCACAACTACTTTCCAGGCAGTCTCTTCCTGACCTGGGTGAGTTACTACCAGAGCCGTGTCACCTCCGATCAGACGCTCATCAATGAGTGGAACGCCATGCAGGACGTGCAGTCGCACCGCGCAGACTCCCCTGTCCTCTTCTCTGATGTGTGAGTACAGATCTTTTGTACCCGCCCCCTTCATTGCTCCGCCCTTGAAACAGGGAACAGGCTATGCAGTGAAGGCATTAATTAACTGGTACATACGCCCCCATTGCAGTTTAACTGTGAGAATGTTACAGTGTTGTGGTCATTAAATTTAGCCTTTAAGCTTTGTGGAAGATTTGGTCATTAAACATTAAGCCCTAGTTTCTAATGATCACAATGAAAGTTATAATTTGATTTAGAAATTGCTGTTTATTTAGTACACAGAACATGGTTCATTTGGAATGTGACATGAACTTAAGTTGTAAAAGATGTTCAGATGTTAATTCGATATGTTTTGTAAGTTCATTTAGTGATGGAATCCTCAGACAGATTCATTGTTTATGAGTGAACCATTCATTGGTGAATTAGACTACACTAGCCACGCAACAGAATCACTTTAGCCTGTTTCATACAGTTGAATCTGAAAGCTCGTAACTCAAGGGAAGGGGAAGAAAATTCCTTTGATGTGTTGTTGTAGCACAAAAAAGCATTACTGGAAACGCCAGCATCCATCATTAATTTTTACAGGAATGTGAACAATTTATCATTCCCATGTGTCTGCAGGCCAACCGAGCGCGAGAGAACGGAGAGACTCATCAAGACTCGTTTGAGAGAGATCATGATGCAGAAAGATCTGGAAAATGTCACCTCCAAAGAGGTGCGGAGACCAAAAATCACTTCACAAATGACACAATTGTTCAGTAGGACCTCCTCAAACTCTGTATCTCCACACGTTCCTCTGTTTAGATCCGCACAGAGCTGGAGATGCAGATGGTGTGCAACCTGCGGGAGTTTAAAGAATACATTGATAATGAGATGATTGTCATCTTGGGTCAGATGGACAAGCCTACAGAGATATTTGAGCATGTTTACCTGGTGAGAGTTCACTTCATCCAGACTTTATCATCTGTTTTGTAGTGGTACTATGTGTTGTTGAATTAGTGTTTGATTTTCACCTAGAGAAGATGAAAGAATTCAGTTAAAATTTCAGTTAACAGATCACTTAAGCAGCCATTAAGCAACGTTCTGGCCATTACCCACAATTCCATGGTTTCATGGACAAGGCAGCACTYACTTTTTGCCAGTTGTGTTTTACTGTCGTTATTGTATTATTTTGTGTCGTTTTTTCACACCGCTTAACAATTGACAATACTGTCGCTGTTGTCATATTTTGTCGTGTTTTCACACCGCTTAAAAATGGACAGTTTGAGTAAGTTGTGATGTCAGTAATAGTTGTACTGTGTCTTAATTATAGGGTTCTGAATGGAACGCATCTAATCTGGAAGAACTCCAAAGCAGTGGGTGAGTTTTGACGTAATACTCTGTGGTTTTAGCTATAAACACCGGTTATGTTTTATATTCTCTGTGGCATTGAAGAATATACTCATTTCAAACTTTGTTCTTATCTGTGTACCATCAGAGTGCAATACATCCTGAATGTGACACGCGAGATCGATAACTTCTTTCCTGGCCTGTTCGAGTACCACAACATCCGCGTTTATGATGAAGAAGCCACAGACCTGCTGGCTTACTGGAACGACACTTACAAGTTTATTTCTAGAGCCAAGTTAGTATAAATAATTCAAACTTTAATAGATTCATGTCTGTTTTAAGAAAAAATTACTACTCAGACCGATTTAAATGCATTGTTAACCCGTGCGCTAGCTTATTGTGTCATATTAGCATGTATTATGTCAAAATTAGCATTTAGCATTAGCGTTTAACATGAGACCGATAACTGCAGGAAAACAGGGGCGAAGTGTCTGGTGCATTGTAAGATGGGTGTCAGTCGCTCTGCCTCCACCGTGATCGCTTACGCCATGAAGGAGTATGGCTGGGATCTGGAACAGGCGTTTGAGTACGTTAAAGAGCGCAGGGCCGTCACGAAACCCAACCCCTCGTTCATGAGACAGCTGGAGGAGTATCAGGGCATCCTGATGGCCAGGTAAACGTCACATTTGCATTATATGGAAGGAGTTTTTCAGCATTTTTTTCATTAATTAAAAAGTTGTAGACCTGAATACATCAAAAGTACTTTTGTAAGACATGTCTGCGGTTTGAGTTGTGTGTTTGCATGCTCTTTAAAGCTCTGAGAGCAAGTCTGACTGACGTATCTTCCAGCACAGTATAAACAAAAAAATGCTGTGTACCTTTAAGAAAATGTAAGAAAAATGTCTACCTGGAAATGTCTGTGTGTACACAGATATTCAAACATGAAGGTATGTCATTCATGCAAATGACTGCAGACACGCTCATCATTTTAAAGACACGGTACTCTGATTATAGAGCTGTAATTATATGCATTGAATAGTTACGGCAGCCACTCGACTGCATTCCTCTCAGTGACTGACTGCGTCTGCCATCATGTTCTTGCATTTCTGTGGTTGCAGATCAGCACGTGTGGGTGGATACGCATGTGCATGACACAATGCATCTCTCATTTTCTGCAGAATTTCTAAATGGGAATATTTGGAATATTTTAAAAGCACTTAAGCAATGGGACCATATTTTATCTGTAGCGTTTTATACTGTCATGATTTAATTTTTTTGTTATCATTAATTTGAGTCTTACTTTGAATGCAAGTCTAAAAAGTTGACCTTAGAAAAAATGACCTTAATATAAAGTTTTAAATTGTGCTTCTGTACCTTTAAGACTTCTGCATGTAAATGACCTCTATGCTTGACTTACATGCACCTGTGTAGTTCATACTCTCATCATACAGAGCGGGTTGAGTTACACAATACTGAATAGACGTTGATAGGTAAACACGGCCAGTCGTACATTAATGTGTGTAAGGGTGTGGCGTTCTGAGCCATTATTGTAGCTTTGTGTTTGTATGGTCTAGGTATACAATATTACTGCAGGAATATGTGTTGAATAATTATGCTTTTTGTAGTTCAAATTAAAAATCACATTTTATATAGAATGTATATATACAGTATATGTATGGATATAGATTTAGATGTATTCATTTGGCAGATGCTTTTATCCGAAGTGACATTTTTATCAGTACTTGTATTCTCTGGGATTGAAGCTATAATCTTTGTGTCGCTAATGCAATGCTTCAGTTGAGCTACAGGAACACCTATGTGTGTGTGTGTGGGGGGGGGTTTATACATGTATAAATATGTATTCCACTTCAATAATTCTATGTCAATAATTACATTTTCTCCATTATAGACAGATAATACACATTCTGCACCTCTAGCTATTTAATACTTTGCACTGGTGATTATTAGTTTCATGAACAAACATTTGTTTTTTGACTGCTTTTATTACCTGTCCTGCTCATTTTATTCACTCCGCCTTTTCTCTTCTCCACAACAGCAAACAGAGACACAATAAGTTGTGGCGCTCCCACTCGGACAGCGACCTGTCGGAGCACCACGAGCCGCTTTGTAAGACCCCTGCCGCTCAGTCTCTCGGCCGCTCTAACTCCCGCAACCAGATAGGCTGCCAGGGCTCTCCTTCAATACAAGAGCTCCTGCAGACGCTCACACCCACCAGTGCGGCTGGAGCTAAGAACCAGGCAGTGCCTGACGCCACAGCTGGGCCAAAAACCCAAATTTACAATGGCCTGGGGAACCCAGAAGAGAACCTCCATGGACCCGCTGAGGTCATATCTGTTTCCAGACCCAGGGCTGCCTCTGGGGTGTCGGGGGCCAGACCTGATATCACCTCTGTGACCATTACCGAGACGATCCCGTTGGGTCGATTTCACCCACCTGCTGTACATCAACCCCCCTCTTCTCCCAGGCTTCTCTCAGATGTGAAGAACAGGCAGATGCTGCCCGATCAGCCTGAGGTGTCCAATCTTGTGCCTTCGGAGAAGCCTGGTCCTAAGGTGCTCTCATCCGTGAATGTTAGGAGTAGGACCCCCGAGCCATGCACACAGGCCCCAGATTCCTCAGGGCTGCAGGATCTCAGCCAGCAAGTGCCTAACACGGAGACGGACTGTGCAGGACGAAGTCACAGCAGTGATGAAGACCACCACCCTAGTGCCACGTTACTCAGAGCTGAGCCCCCCAACACCCTCCCCTCAACTCTAAGCACAGACCGTATTGACTTCTTCAGTGCCAGAGAGAAATTTCAGGGCCTTTCGCAGGAGGGCCAAAACCGTGGGAGTTCTGAACAGGCATCGCAGCAGACGCCTCGGGACAAAAGTCCAAGCGTTGAGACGAAGCGACTACTTCCTGATAATCCTGTTAAAGAGGAAGAGCAGAAAAAGGTATGTTATGCTAAAAAAAATACAATTCATTTTCTTGTATTGAAAACATGAGGTGTTTGTATAATTTAAATAATACTTAACAATTCATAGTAATGCTTGAATGACATAATGAACTATATATAAATGCAGTAGGGTACCAAAATGATTTAATCATGTTTTTTTAATTTTCTGAAATTGCTCTCTATAAACAATACTTTTCAGTGCCTTGAAAACGTATTAGGAGCTCCTGATACTGTTTTTACCATTTAGTGTCTAAGGTAGCGTCAAAGATTTTTGTAGCTTTTGCACAATGTTGACCAAATTTCCAGAAGTGTTTTTAAAATGTAACAAACAACAAACTCTAACACTAATTCAGAAAGTGTTCATACAGTTTATAATTGTAAGGCGAGCCTTATTCTGGCATAGGATACTGTATTATAAGTAGGGCTGGGAACCAAATGTGAGCATTCTTCTACTGTCTAATGACTCATTGTGTTCATTCAGATTGATTCTTGGCTGAAAAACCAAAAGCATTAAACATGTTGTTACCAGTCACGAATGGGATCATTAAAGCTTTAAATTCCTTGTGTTTCCCAGCCCTATGTTAAAATGTATCTGATTTTTCATGGTGCCGGACTATGTGGGAAACACCAAGATTGCCTGTGTTGAATTCCGCATGCAAATAAATACATTTTCCTTTTTTTAAACACATTTTCTTAAGGTCAAACAGTGTGGTTGGATTCTCCATTGAACAAACCAATGGAGACAAAACTACAAAAAATACATGGCAGTATTAAAAGCGTAAATGCTGAACAAACCCTGGAACTACAGTTAGTACCTGCCTAAAGTTAAAACAAGAACGGGGGCTTCACAGGACAGTGCCAAATAAGAAACCCCTGTCTGTAAAAACTTTGCCAAGCATCACTTGAAGATGATACAAAGATGTGAGAATCTGATGAGTCCAAAGTGGAGGTTTTATCTGAAACTCTAAGTGGTATGTGTGACTGCCACTGTCCATCAACCAGGTAACATCACATCTCTGTAATGAAGTATGCTGGTGGCACAGTAGCAGCATGGTGTGGGGCGCTTTGTAGAAGCAAAGTCTGGTTAAAGAAGTAGTGCACTCAAACCTTTACATTTGCCAATAAAATACTCACCCTCACATCATTATAGATGTATATTACCTTTCTCATGCTGGCTCCACATCAATAACTTTGAATCTCATTGGTTCTTGTGCGTCTTGTGACTGCGGTCAGTAATGAGATTCAGTTATTGTTGTGCAGTCATATTGGCTGTACTCATTCATTTAGATGTTTACATTGAAATATGAGGAATTTTGTTTAAAATACAGTTTTTTTTCACAAATGTATAGTCTTGCTTCAGAAAGAAAAGTATTAATAATCTTGGGGTATATTTATGGTGGATTCGCTTTTGGAGCTTCAAAACCCAGACATTATTCGCTGCCATTTTAAAGCTAAGAACAGCCAGGATATTATTTGAGATATCTCAGGTTCTGGTTAACTGAAAGAAGAAATTCATATACACCTAGCATGCCTAGAAGGTGGGTAATTTGTTGGCTAATTTTCAGTTTTGAGTGGGAAGGTTCGGAAGATGCATGCACAGTGTATGGAAATTGTGTATAGAAGCATGTACTCTGGTAGAAAATGTAAAGTAAGAGAACAGACAGAAAAACAACTAGCAGAGACAGAAGCTTATTGCTAGAGCAACATGGGAGTGGCTTGGTGTCATGAAACCTTAGTGTTTTGCATGGGTAAGTTCTCACGACAGTTTAGAACTTTATTTATACAGCACAATACAGACAATAGCAGTCAAGTATCTAGGGTGAATTTTGTCCTAATGTGGGACGCTTAAGTTTCAGCCCCCCTCCCAAACCAATGAATGCCAGTGAAATTATAAACAAATCAAAAATGTACTACCATGTGATCAAAGTCACATGACCTAAAATTTGTCATAAGTCATAAATCTGGCTTAAAATTGTAATAAACTACAGACGTCAAAGTACAAAAAATGTTCCACATTAGGGCAGGGGAAAAAAAGAAGGGGAAAATAATAAAGAATTAAACAAAACAAAAGGTGTAAGGAAAAAGATGTAAGGATAGCTATGGAGGAAAATGACTTAATGTAAAGCGGAGTTTTTTTTATTTACAGCAATGACCATGAGTAAGCAGATTTCTGAATCTGAAACTATGGATGGAAAAGGTCACAGAATTCCATGCAGTGCCTTTAAGACAAACAGACAACTGAAAGTTTCTGTCAGGTTTACTTTGGATGACAGATTCACACGTATCGGTTTGATCTGTAAACACACCGAATGTCGTTTGTATCTAAGTGTGCAAGTGAACCCTGGACAATTCTCACGTGTTTTTTTCCTCAGTTTTTCACGTGTCAGTCATCGATTGTCACGCTCTACACTGCTACACTGTATATTTTCCATGCAAATACGGCACACAATATCACCTCAGAGAACCTATGTTTGGTTAATAATTTGGACAATGCTTTCTCATTGGTAAATTCTAAATGAACTACCATTTTAGGAGTTAACATAACACAATAATAGTGGCTTTCATCAAGTGCAACACACACATACACCTATCTATAAATCTATTAAGATCTTAAAAATGTGTGTGTGTTTTTTATTGTGTTAAATACTGCTGAACTGAGTGCAGTGCTCAAACCCTAACAGCATTACACACCTGTGCAGGGACATAAATATGCCACTTCTAAACCAATCAGATACAGCCTGGGCAATTTTCCAGAATGGCATGATATATTGCATCACGTTGTGCAAAATCAGTCAAATTTCGTGGAAATAATTTGTTAACACAAATGGCCGGGAGCCAAATGCTTTCTCAAGGCACTGTGTTTATATAGTTCAGTGAAACTGTGCACACATTCTTTACGGTACATCTGTGTTAACATTATATTATCATCCTGCAGCAAGGGAATAATGTAACTGAGAGTAAGTGTCAAACTCTATTAAAATCAGGTCTGGTTCCATGATCATGCCTCACCTCAGTCGTGTTTTCATTGAATCTCATGTCCCACACTGCCACCCGCTGTTTAATGGAAATATTGCATGAGATTCTTCATCTTTGTCGTGGCATTGATCAGGTCATGCATTTACATCGATGTTCAATGTACATTTAAAGGTAAAATGTGTCATTTTAAGACATTTCAACTGTAATCTATTGTAACTATAGGTTATCACATTGAATCCTTTCTCCTGAAGAAGGGGTCTAATTTTTATCTAAAGTAATAAATTTAACTTAGATAAAAGGGTAAATAACTACCTAGCAACCATGGCTAGGTCACTAGGTAAAGTACCCTTCAGTTTTTATAACTGCCAAAATCCAGTTATTCTTGTAGTTTGTTCTGTTTAGTGTCTCTGCATGTGCAGAAGTGACACATTTTACCTTTGTCATAAAAATGGACTTAAATGTATAACACAAATAATGACCTCATGATCTTCTGTTTCTGCTACAGGAGAGCTGCAGTGTTTCAGTCCATAACATGGTTTCAGAAATGGAGTCCACACAGCCCAGTGTAACCCCTTCCCCCCCTCCCACCAGCCAACCTGTTTCCTGTAGCAGCAGCAGCAGCAGCGAGGAAGAGGAGTTATCTCAAGGCACATCTGTGGAAGCTGAACTGGAGAAAGCAGAGCATGAGAAAGACCAGCAAAGCGACTGGCCAAGGGGCACCGTGCGGCGAGCAACCAGAGAACTTGAGCAGAAGATCAAGCAGGAGGTGTCTTCAGCACCGCTGGTGTCCTCACTCCCCGTGTGTTCCTCCCGACGCTCCCCTGACTACACCAGCAGCAGAGAAAGAACAGAGGAGACCTTACTCCACCCACACCTCACACCTGATCCAAGCACTGTGTCAAATCAACATTGCCAGCCTCAAAACATTGAAGACAAAATCAAAAGGGAGGAACCTTCAGGCATCGAGGAGAAGACGGGAAGAGAGAGCGAGAGGAGTCTCAGGGAGGAGGTGCCCAGTCACCTCAGCCTTCTAAGGGCGGAAATGAGCCTCACACACTCAAGACAAAGTCCCTGCAATTCATCTAGCTCATCTCCAGCCTTGGTTCTACAGCTAGAAGGAGTCACAGAGCAGGACAGTCACACCGACGTCGAGTGTCTCTCAGAACGCTGTCCAAAGGACATGAGGGAAACATGGGAGACCCTGAGAGAACTTGGAGCGTTCCTCTGGCAGGTCAGTGGCTGCTCAGACCAAATGCTCGGTCAACCATGGTCTAGAATGGAGCAAAGAAAGGGACAGACTTTACGAGAGAGGACAAAAGAGGTGGAGGCTCGAATCCGGCAGGCTGGGCTGACCCCACCCTCAATGATGAAGCGGTCAGCCTCCTTGGCCAAACTCGGGTTGCTGGAGCTCTCGCCCGTTGACCTGGGCGAGCTTGACTTGAGTCCTGCTTTTCTCTCCAGTTCCACCAATAAGCCACAGCCCCACATGCATAGTGACGATACCTCAAAAAAGAAGCGTGTTTTACCCCATTGCACTCCTGCTCTCCCTTCCTCTTCCACACCTCCTCTTACTTCCACTGGATCTTTTATGCTCAGACACACAGGGGATTGTAAGACTGAGGAGGTGGAACATAGTGATGTCATGCCACTGCCAATCTCCCCATCATCCAATCAGTGTTGGAGGCAGGATAATGCACAGGAAGCAGGTTATGTTCCCTTGCCCGCCCCTGCCTTGATACCTATGGCAACACGCCAACAATATGGGAGGACGCACCCCCTGCGTAGGCTGAAAAAACGTACCGTTAACCCTTACCACACTATGTGACTTTTATTCTGTCTGTATACCTGTATGTGAGAGAGTATGTTTGTGTGTTTGTTCGTTGGTCAACCTGCCACGCATACCTCAGTGGGCCTTATCCAACCCGAAATCAAACAACACAGAGCACAAAGTGATTGAATGTTTTGATGGGGCGATGGCCCATTAAATAGGAATACTGACCCATCAAAACAAATCGCTGCTCTTGAGCAACAATGAAGTGCTATGACTGATCTTCTTTTTGCACAATGTCTATCAGTTGTTCATGAAATGGTAAGAAATTGCCACCTCATTCTTTACCTGTCAGTCTATGAAAAGACACCACAAAATCTCTGCTGAATTGGTATGGATTCTGGAAGGTGTGTGTGTCTGTGTGTGTGTGTGTGTGTGTGTGTGTGTTGGGAGCTCAAACAAAGCTGTAGGTGAGTGTCTAAATACATTCAATAAATGAATGTTCTGTAAATGTTATTGTAAAATTATGACAGATGTCAGATTAATGTGTGTGCATGTTGGTTTATTGAGAATAGGATCTGTTCTGTGGTACTTATAGAATGTAGAGTTGTAGGGCTTCTGTGTGTATGTATATTTTGTGGATGTGTATGATATGTATACTTCAGTGTGGGCGTGTTCACATTTTCTGTTTGTTTTCAACTTTTGTGCATTTTGTTTTTAGCATTTTGTGTTTTGTTAAAGGTAACAAAAAAGACTTGGGGAATTTTAATATGCACTTTTCTTATTGTTTTATGTGTTTTTTAAACTGTGGTTTGTATTTTGGAAGCATGCTCACTGAGTATGTATTTGAAGTTGCTTTTAAGGGTGTTTGTACAGTGCAAAAAATGGAAGAAAAGAAGTCAATTCATTATAAGACTGGAAAATATTTTCTTTTTATTGTGCTTAAACTGTGACAATTAAAGAAAATGTTAATCTATGAATCTGTCTATGAATTTATATCCGTCTATATCTATAAGAAAAAAAATTGTTTATTTTAATAATAAGAAGAAATAATAGTATTTAAGTGTTATAACATCACCACAATTGACAAGCCCTGAAAGTAGATAGTTGTCTAGGTTGTAAAACGCATGACTTTATGCAGAGCGTTCACGGCCACCTGACCCCGGTGCGCGCTCCCGCTGCAATCTATAGCCCTGTCACCGGCGCAAGAGAAATAGCTCGACATCGACAGCCGGTTCCAAAATAGACAAGACCGCCTTGACCCCCTCTGTACACCCCTCCCCTCTCCTCTCCCGGTCCCCGGCGCTTCGTCTCTCTTTCTTTCGCTCAGTGCTTAGAATCGGTTGCTGCGGTAGTTTTGTGAGTCCGCAAGTTTCTGACCTGGATTGGAAGCCGACAGCACAAACTTTATAGAGGCGGACATTCAAACAGCCGGTTAACCGACCTGGGAACGGAGAAGAGGAGATTTTCACCTATAATCGGGGTATATTTTACAAAACACAGGTAAGTGCATCATTTGACAGGCAGTTACGCAGTTCCTTATAATGACCTTATGCAATGCGCAGTGTGACGACACGATGGAAAGTCTTGACGTCGTTATCGCGCACTTGTTTAGGGGTGCGCTGTGACGACATATACTGTATCATAAAACACCGTTATGTGCGTCCGCAGTGTCACCTTTGGGAATATTTATAGTTGATAGTAAATATATAGTAAATTGGCTATATTTATACTATTGATAGAAAGTCAATAGCAAAGGATCGTGTCTAGAAAGGGGAGAAACACGTGGTTAGTTTGGCATGACTATATTAGGACAGTGGCCGTGTGTGAAGACAACTGAGGGGCTTCTACCACGGGACGGTACCGTTTCATGGTTTAAAGGGGGTTTAACTAGTTTAAGCAACATACGACAACAATACCAGCGAGATGTCGACATATGTATTTGTTTATTCATTAAAATCATTCACTAAAATCATCATTCAATCAGAAGTAAATATTGACTGTTCATTGCGTTACACAGTTGTACATATATACAACTTGTATGTAGTTTTGACATGTGGTCTCTATTGTCCTACAGCAGCTATTTATGGTGGTCTTGTGTTAGTTGTGCAGAATGTGTGTCTGTTTGTTTGTGTCAATCATCTGTCGAAGTTTCCACAAATAGTACCGTACACAAAATATTATTGTGCTGTATGAAAACATGACAAAAGGAATGGTTGTAAATTTAAAGTAAATATTTTGCAACAAATACAATAACGTTGTCACTGTTAAAAGGGATGTGGATTTAAAACCAAAGTTGTTTAACATTATAGCTACTTGTACAGGCCTAGAAGCCGTGTACCAAACACAGGCCAGTTTATTACCAAATGCTGATCAATAGCCAATTGCTAATGAATATTAATGACATCAATAAATCTGTGGCAGTGAAAATATTTAGTAATATTTAGTAATTGTGTTTTTTAATAAAATCAATTCAAGTTACTCATCACAACATTATTAAATCATTATTTACAAGCTAGTAGGTTAATATCAAACACATTTACACACTGTACTTATATACATGTTCAATCAGAGCATTTATGTCACTTTAAAAACAATCACAATCATTATGAAATATGTTTAATATAAAATGTCAAATGTTTGGATAAGGAATCTAGATTTCTTCTTATGCAAATTGGTTTCACTAGTTCAAAATATGAATCCAATTCAAATTATGCCATTGTGTCACATTAATATAGGTTAGATTAACATTTGGAATCAGTTTTAGAGCAACAGTGCCAATATACATGTGAAAGACAACAGCCAACACAAATAAAAACAGTGTGACAGTGAATGACTTGCGGTTGATGTTTTTGGCATCATATTTATACCACACAAAAAAAATTCCACTCTTCTTTTTTCACAGCAATGAGCCGCAGCATCGTGCGCCAGAGTAAATTCCGGCATGTTTTTGGACAGGCAGCAAAGGCGGAACAGAGTTATGATGATATCCGGGTCTCCAAAGTGACATGGGACAGTTCCTTCTGTGCAATTAACCCAAAGTTTCTGGCAGTTATAGTGGAGTCTAGCGGAGGCGGGGCTTTTTTGGTACTGCCCCTCTCAAAGGTAGGTAAAAAACTGTGTGACATCAAATCAGACCAAACTGATAATTCCAGGGAAATGCAGCCTTAAATTATAAGTCAGTATTAAACGTACAAGACTCTTTAAACACTGAACTGATATGTACTTGCTTAGCAACTGATTTTGTTTCTTTTTTAAACAATAATGTTTATAATGTCAGTAAGTGACTTTATTTTTAAGCAAATAAGCTTAATAAATTGTTCAAGACTTATCAGCAAATTTCCATCCAGAGAATTTACACTCTACAAAACAAACAAAGTATTGACAACTGCACATGCTTGACATGAATTACTGTTAGGATCTGAACCTAGTAATTTTGTGAAACAAAACTGTGAAATTAAGAGCTTTAGTACTTTTATGAGGTTAGTTAACCTAAGCTTAAACAGGTGGTCTAGTTACCACAGGGGGAGTTCATCACATGATGTAACGGTGGACATCAGTTTGACAATCTGAAACTTTTTTCTCATAGTTCCTTTATATGAACATTTTTCCTTTTAACAATGCCAGTCAGTTTTTATCAGTTTGTTCTGATAAAAAAATAAAGTATTAAACAGCTAAGTTTTGTTTTCATTAGGTCATTAGTTCATATGTCGAGAGACGTAATTCATTATTCCAAGTTATTCCCAATGCCTGTGTGAATATTGTGTCACATCATTTTGTTAATTTGTCTTGACACTCTAAGGGTCTGTGAGTTAATGCCCTTTCAGCTGAGCTGCACTGTCGACTCACAAGCATGTATCAACGGGCCAGGATAGACGCTCTATTAATACCCCTGCGCTCAGTCTGATGTGGGCCAGAGGAAAAACTCCCTTTTCAACGGCTCATCGCAGGGTTATAAATACACATCAGTAGTGTGAACAGGGGAGGGACTGAACAGGAGCAGCTACAGAAAGAGGCAGAAAGTGTGTTCGCACCAGTTCACACCAGTAACAGGATAACATCACATTTACATCACAGATGAATCACAGTCTCAAACGCTATAGCTATCAGTAGTCAGCAGATAAACAAACATGGCTGAATTCTTTCACAAATACCTAACACAAGCATGAATTAAAAATAATGCTATTGCTATTGATATATAATGCTATTTAATATAATGCTATGAAAAGGTCAAAAATACATAAGCATCCTGGGTGTTAAAATTTCATGGAATTTTTCAGTTAAAACAAAACATCATGGAGTACGGATGGACATACAGACTTTATACTGGACAAAAACAAATATGTTGAAACTATAAAAACTAGATCTTTCTGTCTATTTGTTGTGCGGTGATACAGATGGGAAGAGTGGACAAAAACTACCCCCTAGTGGTCGGACATTCAGGTCCTGTTTTGGACATTGACTGGTGTCCTCACAATGACAACATTATCGCCAGCTGCTCTGAAGACACAACTGCCATGGTAATCAGCCAATCATAAACATCTCCAGCGATGACATCAGCCAGAGTTTTCTTCAACCAATCTTTATCGTTTGCAAGTTTGGTTTAACATTTTGTCAATAAATGCAAGACATTTATATATTTTAAGTGAAGCTCAATTGTCCAAACACCTTTAAGGGCCTCTGTATACATTTGTGTGTGTAGTCAGGTTTAAGTGTTGC
>JBAJNP010003012.1:18858-41234 GCA_036877545.1 Yasuhikotakia modesta | reverse complement strand
ACAAACACATCCTAGCATAACATCTTCCTCTCATTTGGCCACACCAGCAGACCTGCTCCATTTCTCAAACATGTGAAAGTATTGAGAGAACTTTACACTGCTGCTCACTGCCTGAGTGCTCACTTTTTTCTTTAAACCATTGCTATGACAACACCACCCCAGCAACATCCCACCTGGGTGGCAGACATTTTTGTGAGGGTTTGAAATGATACAGATTAGAAAACAAAGATGAGAAAGCACAGGACTCTAGACATAACAAGAGCATGTTAGCGCCCCCTCACCTCTTCTGGGAGATGAGTCTTGCTCAACAATAAAATGCATCGTGTGAAGAGAAAGAACAGATGGTTCGAAAACAAGGACTGAAGGTCTCTCAGATGGAAGGGTTTTTGCACATAAGGGCATGCTGTAACCTGAAAATGCAGTTTGTGATAAGATAAAGGAAGTTTTCAATTGTGCCACAGTTGAAGTTTGCTGAGTACATGCTGGTCATGGGTTTTTAGCTTGGAAAGGACAGATGCTATCTCCATGTAAAAGCAGCACTACATGCCTGAGGCAGACGGCCAGAATTCCTTCAGTTGTTCCGTTAACTTTGTCCAAAATAATCTCTCTTTAGGGACTGTGTGCAGCTGTCAGGTTTAGCTGTACGGTACAAGCTGTTTAACTCTTCCCTATCTGTTGAAAGTCTGATATGAAAATGAAAGGTTATTCGTGTGAAAGTGATTAGGTTGGTTTGATCTTACTTAGTAATGCAGTTCTTCCTACAATGAAAACTCACCAAAAATTTGGTTTAAATCTATATGCTGTTATTTATCCCTGTGAAACACAACGATAAATTATTTTGAACAATCTTCAAGCTTCTGTTTTCCATAGAAAACAAAAGTGACCATGTCTTTGAATGTCAAAACAAGACAGAACAATTACAAAGACAATTGAGTTACACTGGAGTTTTGGAACAGATTTGGAATATAGGGCATGAGTGATACAGCACATAACAGCTGAGTAAATAAACACAAAATGTTCATTTTAGCTATTCTATGCTTTTAAGGGTTAAGAACATTCCCTGTTAGCTGGGGTGTCCCAGTCTCTAAACTTGTCCCTGTTCCTCTCAGCTCTGGACACTATACTATATCCCTTTGTCTGCCGGACAGGAATGCACATGGAACAAAGAGTAAAATAAGCTATGTGTGTGAGATTATGATGTGTGCATGACTTTGTATGTGTGTTTGTGTGTGTGTGTGTGAGAGAGAGAGAGAGAGAGAGAGAGAGAGAAGAGAATAGCCACTGGCATGTTGACAAAAGCTCACAGTAAAGCTGCCTCTGTGTTGGGGGTTAACCCTACATGAGAACCAGATTAGGGGACCAGCACACTTTGCTTATTCATACATCCAGATATAAAAAGCAGGTTTGAGAATCTGCCTCACACTGGCATCTGTGCTGCTGTTGGATATACACAGGCATTGCTTAGTTATGAGGAACTTACAGTATGTCATTTCACTAAATATAGATGTGACACAACAGTTTACTTCAGAACCTATAAAGCCAAAAATACACTTTTAGCACTGAAATAACATTTGTAAACATTTTCCAATTGCTTTTAACTCATTTTAAGTAGTCCTTGCTTTCATAGAAAAATGCTTGGTCATTGTTTTACTCTAAATCTCCCAAGGCCATCAAGCTTATGGTTAGGGAACACAAAATTACATTTGCCTGGAATGAGAACAATGATGTGTATGAGAATGTGTTTGACAATAAAGTCTTTGAGTCGATGATCTTTTCTCAGGATCCTCTGGTTTAAGTTGTACATCAGCTGACGAGTGTTTTCCACATGTGGAAAATGTATTTAAGGATATTTGAACATACTCGTACCTTATTTTAGACTGAAGATCTCACTCCTGCGGCCATAATGTAATTATACATTTAACCACAGCTAGCATCCAAAGAACCATTACTGGATAATGTTGAACCAGCATTACATTAATGTTGAACCAGCTGGATAATTGACTTGTTGGTAAAGTGAACATTTGATTTACAGGTTATGAAGGGTAGAGACAGGCAAAGCCTTTATTATATCATTTGATTTATAGATAGTTTCAGCTGAATTTCCAGGTCATAAAGGGGAAGACAGATCATGTTTGGGGGTGTCTGTTTGGGAGTTAAAATATAGACTGACTCCAACTAGGTCTGAAATAGTGTGTAAATCAAGAGCAACAACAGCTGCTGGATGTTAAACACAAACTGATATTGGAACGTGTCCTGAATGTCAAATTTACCAGCAGAAGCTGTAAAACTATGTTTAGTTTTAGAGTTTGATGAGGATAAAGGCATGTTTTGGGAAATTATGCAAATATTTGTATTCACACAGTTATATACAGAATTCAAAAAGCGATTATTTGGGGCTATTGGGCTAGTAGTATTATAGTATAGCATTGATAAGTATAGCATAGTGTAGTATAGTATAGTATAGTATAGTATAGTATAGTATAGTATAGTATAGTATAGTATAGTATAGTATAGTATAGTATAGTATTAGTAGTAAGTATAGTATTGATTATACTTTGATTTAAAAGAAATATGTTTACGTTTCATACTTTGTGTTGAATTCTGTGACAAACAAATAAAATGATTTATGCAGGGAACTGCAGCATTTAGAGAACATCAGCAGTCTTGTTTTCCTTTACAACATTCTGGAAAGATCTTCTGGGAAATGACCCACGCAGGAAGACAAACAGGAATGGGCAGCTCAGAGCACACAGCCAGTTAATGTGGCAGGATGGACCAGAGACAGGGAGGCAAAAACTTCATTCCTGCTGTTCAACGTCATCTCAAGGCAAGAGGGACTGTGTAGCGACAGACCTCAGTTTAGTCATTCTTAACCTTTCCCTCTTTTCCTCTGTGTTAACCCTGACATAGTCTGCATGCCAGGAAATACTAAATCTTACACTAAGCAGTGCTGGACATGGAATCAATGGAGTTTCTGTATTGCTAATCGTATACAGTGTATACAGTCATGGGTTTGTGGGAAAATCCTGTCTGAAATAGCACGAATAGTTATTTAGTTACGTCCTCACATTGTTGCCTTGGATTGTTGATATCACAGAATGTTTGCTTGTACCCTTTTGTCTTTTTGTGCTCAGTTTGTTTGACCTAATGGTGGCAACGCCACGTGGTGGTGTAATGAAAAATCACACCACAGTTTATTTTAGGCTGGAACCCATAAAACGTCCATGTATAATTTTAGAACGTCTGCGAACAGTTAATTACAATGAAATCTTGGTTAGAACAGAGCTTACGCAGATCTTCTTTAACAGCTATTATTTATAGTGCAACATCTTTTTACTTTAAAGTAATGTGTTATTGGTGAGAATTTCAAAACAACAGCAGCTTAATTATTAATATTTAATTATTATTTCTTAATTATTACCCAGCAGTAAATATTGAGATATTTTTCTGGATATTGAGTAATATTGAGTAATTTACCCAACTGCATAAAGTACTACCGAATATATATATATTAATTCAAGTTTACGTGTGACTTGTTAAATATGAAACTCTACTGCCATCTGCTGTCTGATGGTAAGGGCTTTTGTCCAACATGTTTTTGTACCGTTACGAGATGATTGTTTATAGATACGACATACAGCGTAACTCATGTTATTTAATATCTGCATACACGGTACATATTGTAATATACAGATTAATTTCCATTGGAAAAAGTTTCAGTAATACCAGTTTGACTAAACACACTAAAAGAAGTTTGGAAACACTGCCACAAATGCTACAAATGAGCTGATATATAAAGGAAATGTAACATTAAATTATAAGGGAAACTTTAAAGTCTGCTCTGTCATCACCTTTTATTTATACCTTACCAGATCACTGTCAACTATAAAAAGAGTTTGAGATGTGATTGTCTTTGCTATCTTTTCCTTTTGTTCTTTTCTGCTGTTCAGCACTGTGAAGTTAGCTATCAGAGCGGATGCCAACTGTATCTGCACATCATCTTTGTGAGAGGGAATATGTAGGCAGGTTTCCATGGTAACCGTCTCTCTGCGGGATGTTGAAGGGTTCCTGTGCAGATACTCTTAACAGCCCACTGTTCTCTCTGACACTGTGCACTTGTGCTGCTAGCAGCTCTTTCCAGCAGTGAATTAATCACCATCAGATGGACATCAAAGCAAATATCTGCCATCCACGAAAATAACTTTCATTTTAGATGCACAATTACAAAGAAACTAATTCACAGACCAAAAAACATTAGCTGCACAAACATATTGTCTCTGACTGTTGAAGAAAAACAAAGTCTTATGACTTTGAGTTTAAACCCCAAAAGTCTCTTCCAGTTATTATACAACTGAATGCTTGGCACTCTCTGCTGAAAGTGGCAAACTGACAATTGCTAAAAAGGCTTGTGGACCTTGTGGAGCTGAACTCTGTGTGTCATTATAGAGAAGATTACCTGGGGAAATCAGGAAATATCACACTTTTATGTCAGTTTACAAGAGCTGTGATTGAATGTCTCTGTGGACCATCTCCCTAAAATCTCTTTGTTATTGCATCGGCTATAAAAAAGTTTAGTTCTATCATGGTCCATTAAAGACCACGCAGAAGATTAAAAACATTTTATAATGATTGATTTCACTTTTATGGGTTCAGATGATTTGATAACAGCACAAAAATAGAAAATGTGGCCGCAATAGAAAGAATAACAGTTTTAAATCTTCAGAGGAACTTTAAATTTGCTCATGAAGTTTTGTCAGGGAAGTTTTAAGTAGAAGTTCAAGTTCGCAGAGTAAATTGAAAATAGAAACTATTGTGTGTGTTTTTTTTAGCAGGAAGAATGAACAAGACTTCAGGGGCAAATCAAAATGATTCACTCAAGTTCTGCAGTTTTTACCAATGTTTGAATTTCTTGGCCGTGTGTAACAAGCAACAGTCAAGCTTTCAGTCAGGTCAGATTTATGTATTTTTAGATTGCTCTTTACAAAGCAAATATTACTGATTTCTGAAGAGTTGTGTCTGAAATAAAGAACATTAACAAATATTGTATAACTGTACAGCATACTCCTGTTTTAAAAAACTTTTAAAAGCTTCTAATTTAAGATGTGTCAGGCATAACTGTCATAAACTTTTTCTCATTGTGGCACTTTGTGCCTTCTGAGAAATATGTCCCTTAAATTAGTGTGAAAATGAGTCATTAGATTCAAGGACATTCTGTGGTACAGAAAAGTCAACTTTTGGTTGGACTCACCTGTCAAATAGTCATATTCACAATCACACAGAAAGCCAACAACAGCTGAATATGCAGCTTTTACTCTTCAGACTCCCTCCACAGAGACAGGAGAGTTCAGACAGATTTCTTCTGCATCTTCTTTCTCATCAGCTGCTCTTGTCTCGCTCACATGGATGCTTGTAATAGCCTATAGATATATTACATATCTATATGTAATATATATTATATAATATATTGTAAAAGATGCAGAAACACACATGCACACTTGCAGGGACATTGATAAAAGGACAACAGTTTACTAAACACCATGTTTAAACACAATGTTTACTAAACATATGGATTAAGAATAATGTATTGCTCTAATGTATTTTTGTAAGCTATATAATAGCAAAAATTTAACAAGACAGTGATGCACGTTTATAGAAAAAATACCTTTAAAAATGGCATCTGTCATGTTTTTAGTACGATGTTCAACACAAAAGCCTGTTCTGGTGTCAAGAACTTGCACGTCTTTAATATTTTAAATGGCCATTGGAGGGCAGTGCTTCTCTATCAGCTATATGCAAAATTGTCCCTTATCACACATGCGCTGAGTGTGTTTATTATGATATGTGACCAGTGCTGTGTAATAGGGAGTCATTTTGACAGGATGAATGCGGGCGTATTAAAGCTCCGGAGGCTCTGGGATACACACATTTTTAATTGCACGGTTATGGTGTGATGTGACTGACCACTGTTGGAGATTAAAAACCAGACAGTGTTTAAAAATACAGTTTGCTGTTCTCAACACGTATTCTGTGCCTCAGAATAGTTACTTTTAAATGCAGATTTGAAAACTAAATAAAAACTGCAATATGTTATTATACAAATACATTTCTGTTATTTATATATTTCTGTACAAATTAATTGAATGATAATTGGCTATATTTAAATACTTTCAAGACACATACAGAAAGAAAAAAATTGTATTATTTAATTCAATCCTTTAAAGTTGAAAAATCAATCCTTTAAAGTTGGTGTTAGTAACATAAAAAACACTTTTCTTGTTAGAGCACAGAGTCCCAGTAAAGCAGGAGTGAGATAAATCTTGTATTCCCATTGGCTGTTGATCTAGTCAAAACTAGCAACAGAAATTCAATTAAGCCCTTTTAAAGACCCTCAGAGGAGCTCCTGTCAGATGCAGACAATATTTGGAATGTGATTTAGAACTGGACTTGTGAAATAAATGACATCCCAAGCCACACACAAGCCGGATGCCACACACTGAACCAGTGTGGGTAGTTTAAGACTAATTATTATTATTATTACTTACAAACTACATACTTTGTTGTATTTCTGCAGGAACCTTAAACACATGGATTTGCAGGGTGACTGAAAGTCTCCTTTTCTATGAAGAAAAACAAATTAGTACATATTAGACCCTGGACACTTTTTTAATGCCATCTTATTCTCCAAGAGTTCCAGTTGTTTTGGATCTCTAGAAAGCAACAAATTCATCTAGTCTTTAAGGCCCAACTGCAATACAGTCTTATATATATCCCATAATCCAACACCAATTCTTTCTCAGTGTAGTTCTATTACCACGTCTCTTATAGAATGCCACAGGTGCGGTTTAATATTCCTTCTGTACAATATAATAGGCCTACAAGATTCTGAAGTTTTAGAGTCCCTGGACAGCTGTCTTATATGGATTGTAAGTAAATCCTCTTGAATAGTTTTGTTCCATGAAATAGAGTAGGAAAAATATATGCCATTATATTTTTCTTTTACAATGTTTGCTAATCTCCAGGATTCTGTCTGTCTGATGTAGGACTGGATGAAATGATAGACGTCAGATATCAGTTAATTGCAAAGCTTTCCAGTGTGGATAGAATTTGCAGTAATACAGAAATCGATCAGCTGCATTGACGTTCATCTCAGCGTAAGTCGCCATAACAACAGATTTCTTTATAGCTTCATGCAAACAGGAAAATCGAACATATTGTATGACAGTGTGGCCATTCATTCGGATTAATGACTGCGGTATGAGATGTTGCTGATTCAAAAAACACATGACCAGATGTATTTTCACACCCGTGTCTGTAGCATTATTTTCTATAATGACTCGTTTATTGTCATTATTACAATAAATGTAAAGCTGTTGTTCCTTTGTAATCGTTGGAATTTGAAATCGTTGGTCCTGTAATTGTTGGAATTTGCTTGCTTAAAAGCCAGAGAACTCTTAGGATATATATAATAAAGGATATATACAAGATATATACAAACTAGGATACATAGGTTAGGATATATATAGTTATGTTTTCAATTTACATAAACAAAAACACAAACGTCATCCCTGGAGCTCAAAAAATACTTAAAAAAATAGTTTCTCAGCATCACCCACATTTGTTTTGTTTCATATTTCATATGGTTTGCAAATTTCTCTTTATTTCCCTGTTCCCTTTGTCACAAAGTATATAAATAGCTGTTTGTTTGACCCTGTCTTACAGTCCGTTTGCTCTAGAAACCATACCTACCTTTAGCTACGCTGCAGGTGTGAAACTGCACCCCATTTATCATTCACACTGTCAATGTAAAGCTAAATTGGAATTAGTGTGACTGACCCAAATGACACACTGGATGTACACTTACAGTCCACGAGCCCCCAGACTGCTTCATTTATCATTGTAGGTTTGAGAAGGGTTCTCTGCAGCACATGATAATCGTAATGCACTTTTGCTCTGTTTTGTGCTTTATTGCATCCCGTGGGGTTAAGTCATGCTAATTGTGTGTTCCTGTAGCTCCACTCTGTTGGCAGCACAAAAGGTCATGGGTTCGAATCCCAGGGTGCAGAAATAGTGATTAAATGTACACCTAGCATGCACTGTGCTACTTTAGCTAAAAGTGTCAAATTTGTAAATGTAGTTGGAATTTGTTGGGTTTAATGTTCACACAATGCTAACCAACTCTGAGGTGCTCTTCAGAACACATATTTAGACAAATATTTGCTGTAAATGACATGTAAAATCCTATCCTACTTTTTAAAATAAGTTTTAAAAAGAGGCTGTACATAATAATTTGGAATAAATGTCAGAAAATGCCATGCATTCCCATTACTTTCAAATTACCGCCATATTGGCCACCATGCTTAATTAAGAAATGGGGGTCCAGTTAATTAAAGGTAATTATAAAAATGGATGTGTGTACAGTTGGTAGAGCAGAAGTGGAGTGAATATAGAATGCTTCCTTTCAAGTGTAAACTTAGCCAATTAATCTAACTAAAGCTCTAAATGAATTCTGTGGGAATTCAGTAAGAAGCCTTTGTGTCCACTGATGTCACTGTTTATTTGGTCTGCATTGTTTTTTACAGCCCAATTCACTACAGGAGATATGCAAATCAGGTAACAGCACAAATGTGCCCATAAAATCACAGTATTTTTATATTGCTGGTTGTTGTATTATTAGGTTAGGGAAATGCAGAAGACTACCACAAGCTACAACATACTTTTGCTACATACATTTTTTACAGCAAATCGCTCCAAAACTGTGAACCACTGAGCTAATAAAATGTTTATCTGAAAAGATTCCCTAATGTTTTTATTAAGTAACAAAAACATTAAAAATGCTATTTTGAATGTTTTTGGAATCTTTAAAAAGTCCAGTTTTTAGAAGTTGTATTAATGTTACTGCTTGATTAAATGAATGTTTTTTATCTTCTATAAGTTTAACAGAATGTTAGCCAATGTTCTGAGAACATTCTTTGTTAGCTGGGCAGACACCCAAAGCAGTTTTTTTAAATGATTACTTTAAAGTCCTCAATTTAATACTAAAAAGTCTATAAAATAGCCAATTTGAGAAAGTGTATAAAATTATTGCTTAAAGACAGTCTGCAAAACAACTATTTTGACATTTAAATTAATTCACCACCTCTGGTGTTTAGTACAATTATTAACAGTTAGAAACATACTGTTATTCACAGACTTAATGTAGTCTCTCAGCTTGTTTGAGCCTCACATTGCTTTTAGCCTTTAATTAAACCCAGAGACCTTTTCCAATAATGCTTGTGTTTTAGCTGAGATAGTCCAGTGGCCACATCTATCTAAACAGCAGAATGGAAAGTGACCTCCACACTCACATTATGTCTCACCAACCACAACTCAGTCTGGTCTGGTCTCTAATCAGAAGCAGGGAGGCTGGGGATGAGTTAATGTTTGTACAGACAAATCAATATAGTTTTAATTTATTCAGCACCAAATGGCAAAGAATATGAATATAATACTGATAAATACACGATACATGAATACTTCACAATAGACATTCTGCAGATGTTTGTAGCTACTGTGGTTGATAAAGTCCTTGTTTCTTAGCAACATGTGTGGCTACTTTTCAAACATAACTGAAATTAGCACTGCCAAAACGTGACTTTGCGTTCACATGCACTGAACTTAAGCATTCTTCAAGGTACGGAAGAATAATTTAACAGAATATCTTTCATAATAAATCACAGAATGTTTTAAATGAAAAGTCAGATCCTGTCTGTACTGCAGCAGCTTTTAGTTTCAGTTACTTCAGATTTTAATATAGGCTGAATGTTTCAGGAAATCTCAGCCGTGCTGGTATTAGGCACAAATGTATGCCTGCATGTGATTATTGCTTTTGTTTGGCATTTTTGCCTAAATACAATCAATTACTTGGCCTGTTTTTGCTCTGCTACAGAAAATAGTTTTTAAAACAGGATCAGTCATTGTTCTAAACAGTAGTGATGTTTTGTTTCTGTTTAAACCAGTGTTTTTAGTTTATATATATACTGTTTATATATATGTAACATAAATATGTGATGGTGACATATGCACACACAAACATTTCCTCACTGTTTTCCACATTCGCTCACTGTTTAATGACCATAAATTAATCTGAGTAAACCAAACAGGAGAAACACAAACACACACACACATATGCATGCTCACATATGGCCAATAATGTATTATTGCCGGCCTTTGTTGGATAATGTGGGCCACTGAAAAATGACAAGCCATCAAAAATACGAACAGAGACTTTTAAAATGTCTCCTTAATGATGTTCACAGAGAACTTTAAAATGTTTCAGCTCTGGGGAGTGTTACGAGGTACATTCATAATTTATAAATAAATGAAAGCCCAAAGTAATTGCACGCTGCTGAGAGAGAATTTCAGCACATGTCCCCAGAGCCTTAGACATGTGGTTAACTTCTGTATTCTTGTTATAGGTAACATATGGATGTTGTAGTGTGTTGACATGATTATATGCATACGTGTGTGTGTGAGTGTGTGGGTGTTTGGTTAAAGGTTTAAACCAATACCACATAAAACCCATAATAACTAGAAAACGTGCAGTATTCTCTCAGGCACACATATATACACATACACACACCCTTAATAATCAGAAAAAACACAGAACATACAGATAAATCTAAAAGCCTGAGGACTTGATTTTCTAAGTGCTGGTAAGTTTGTGTGTTTTTATTTCTGAGAAATAGTTTTTTCCCCTAAGGAAATTTAGATGCATGTGTATTTCTGTGCCTGTGGTTATTACTCAGCTAATATGTTTGTGAGGTGCTATTACCTTAAATGGTCTGGTCTTGTAATGAAAAATAAAATGATAAATAATGAAATGCCCTTATGTCCCACATTCATTATTTCTACTGAGACATTACAGATTTAAACCTGTTGAGGTGATAACAACATCTATAAAAAGAGTGTGAGTGCAGACTATATGTTTTTGTTTTCATCACAGTCATGACCTGTGCTGTTATTTCCCTTTGAAACATATAATAACAATTATTTTCTAGACCCCAATGTATCTTTAATGTGCGGGTGATTTCTATGTTTTAGAAATGTTTGTATTGTGTTGTATTTGTGTTTCTATATTTTGTGTTCTTGTAGCTCAACAGGTAGGGTGTTGCGTTAGCAACAGGTTTGACTCTCAGGGAACACACATACTGATAAAAAGTATAAATGCAAACATTAAAAGGAGAGATGATTTGATAATGAAAAGTATAAATGAATTATTGGTAACATATATATACACACACAAACAAGCATAGCATAAGTTCTTGAGCAGAGAGCTCCATGTTTCCATGTTTGGCTGTCTGTTTGGTTTGCTACAGGAAATCTTTACATAACTGAGCGTGTAACAGCTGCAATAAAACTACAGACCATCTAAGATCAAGACCCAGACAGACAGAGGGGTATATGGGGCAAAAAAGAGAGAAAGAAGGACAAAGCTACAGAGATTCAATACTGCTAGATGACTCTGAACTCACCCATGCTGCGGTAGGAGAATGTACGAGGGCAAGAGGGCACTCAACAGCTAGAAAGGGTGAAAATGAAGTCATTGGATTAGGATCAGCGAGGTGCAAAAAGAGGAAGCCACGAATTATATGATGGCAACTATCATGCAACAACTTTCCCACTTTTTTTCAGAAAAGGAGGGGGACGTGGCAGCTAATTTGCATTAAAAGGTACACAGATGAAAATAGCATGTTTCTGCTGTCACCCATAAACCTGTAGCATACACCTAAGTACATAAGTTTATACCTGTAGACCTGAGCTCTTTAAAACTTTAAAAGTGGGCAGTACCTCAAAAAGGGAGCAGTTAATATTTGGGTGTGGAGATATGTTGTTGTGTTTATATGTCAATGGGAAGCCACACCCACTTTGAAGGTCTCCAAGCCAACCCCCCTTTTCTCTAAAAAGGAAACATACAAAATGAAATTTAGCTCCACTGTATGCAAATTACTTTGGTGGAACCAGATATTTTCCACTTTATGTGTTGAGAAGTAGTTTTTTACTATTATTTTTCTCCTTATCTCTGTGCAACAACAAAACTAAATGCAAATGAAGCAGATGCCACAAAGTCACTCTGATCTCTCTGAGCCTCAACAAAACATTCCTGATGCTCTATGACTCCTGCACAATTAAAGCCAGGCCATTTGATAGCCTGTTTTGTTTTTGCAGAACAAAAGAAAGCACACACCATTTTTCTTTACTTCATTAATATTACATTCCACTCTATGCTGGGCCCCCAGGGGTCATTGTGCCTTTTTATTTCCTCTCCCTGCTTCACAACTAGCGCAGACATAGAAGTTGCTAACAGGCTCAGTGGTAGCTATCAATTCGACATCAGGATTAATAATGTGCCCGTCAACAAACGAGAAACTCGCTGAGGAAAGCACCTCATGTGGTGGCATGAGGGTGAGGGAGGGGGGGGTGACGGGGGGAGGGGGGGTGAACTGTTTGCCCTCTCCCTCTAAACAGCCGCACACACTTTCATGTGTCCACCCCTGCAGCTGCCCACATGACGAGCAGCAACAACCTCCAAATGCCCTCCTCTAAAGTTTGTACTTCAGGAAAAATGTGCCATCTTTGCATGTGATGAGGAATGAAATGAAGCTTTTGAGCTGTGGCGAGTTAAACTGCGTCCCCAATGATTTTAGATTGAATTTCCCTAGCAATTCCAGTAAGTACCAAAAAATGTTTAAAAATGTTACTTTGAATGTTCTGGTAATGTTCGAAATGTTACATTTTGGACAATTTTAAACATTATTGCTTGGTTTCAAGATATTTAAACAGCTATTTAACTATTTAAACATTTTAATTTAGTTAGTAGTTAATTTATGTTTTTTAAACATTCCACTAGCAACTATATAACAACAAGTATAACATTATGATATAAAACCTTAAAAAGGTTTAAATAACGTTACTGCAAGTCTAAAATATTTTAATAACTTCGAGAGAGCTTTTAGAGAACCCAATGTTCTGCGAACGTTACCTGTTAGCATGCTCACATATTTTTGTCAGACTGCATTCACAAAGCATTTTTTAGCTGCCAATTAAAAATCTGACATCCCTGTTTATTTTATTAACTGTTGTTCAGGGGTGAAACATCTGAAGCGTAAATTCCCGCAGTCATTAATCATCCCCATGATATGGGATTATTTTGTAACACTGATAGAATCTTCCTTCACATAGAGTAAATCATGCTAGCAAAGCTAAGCTAAGCTGTAAGATATCCTTATAACCAGCAAACTCTCTCTTTCTCAGTCTGGGTACTGTGCCTAATTCTCTGCCAGGGGACTGCCCTTCTGTTCCTCTTTGGCACCAGTGTTTCTCACCATGTCCACCATATGTCAAATGCTACCCAGGGAAGCTTTTCAGTGGCGTATGAGTAAGACAGTCAGAAAGCTGATATAGACTGAAGATTACTGGACACATCATACCTTCTTTTTTAATCTTGATGCTGAATGTCAATGTAAATAAATATTATTCAGATCCTTATCATGAGGATTAATCTATACCCCAAGCGTGCAACGGTGAGAGTTACAAAATATCTGTATTTTTGTTTTCCAAAGAGCATCAAAATATCCCTAAAATGAGAGAAATTTAGTTGAGAAGCTAAATTTGCATAGGACATTATATTAAGATTTTAGGTTTGTTTGTTTGTTTACCCATTGGCATTTCTTTCCTGTTTTAAATAAAGCTAACCAAATGTAGTGAGATGCCTAAAACAATGTTAAAATGGCATGCTTCAAAATAGCATTTTGCCTACGGCAGTGATTCCCAAACCACTTGCTGGTAATGATGAGGCTATGCAAACTATTTTTGTAATACAATTTAAAAAGATTCAACGTTTGAAAAAAAACAATCAAACAAGGTCATACATTTCCCACAAGAAAAAATAAATGTGTTCCCTGTAGTGTACAAATGTCAGTTAGTCAAATGTCAAATAGTTAAATCAAATTAGTACTGCAACATTTGCCCAGATATACATCCAGACAGAGAGATGTCCTCTAAAGTCGGTTCTCAAGTAAATGTATTTGTTTCAATGCGTTCAGATACTTTAAGTACCTGACAATCTCAGAACATTCGAATAACAAGGACATCTGCAAGAATGAATGGGAATTTTCCATTAGAGTGCAGAGCTTTAATCTTGATGTGCCTCAGTGGATATATAAGACACATTTCCCATAACATATCCTGAGAATCCTGCTGCCTCTGTGACAAGCAGACCCAGAGGGCTAAAGATCATGGAAAGGTTTTAAAAAGAAATTAAAAGAGGATTCCCACCTGCAGACATGATTCGCATATCCGTGAGCCAAACTTATTTCCATTCAGTTAAAAACCATTTCAGTGTAATCCTGTCTGGATTTGGTAAGAAAAAAACAGCCAACAGTCAACATCCCTGTTATGGAAATGAAGAACTTGCTAAGCATTGAATTAATTATTGTTAGCTAATGATTTTAGCTAACAATAATACATTGTTGTTTATGTGTAATTTTTATAAGTAGAATTTCCTTCAACAACACACCAGTTACACAAAGTAACAACATTCTTCCTGAACCATAAAAAATATTAAGGACTTGATTTGGGTTTTGCTTTTACATATAAATATTTTCCACTGTTTATAAGGCTTTGAAAGTCATATTTGTGAATGATGACCCAAGGCAACATTATGTTTCGTATAGGCAGATGGAGTGAGAGAGACCAGGTGTGGAAATGGGTTATGAACAGATGTATGAAACAGAGCCTCAGGTCCTGCCATGTCTCATATATCAGCCTCACACCTTGCTTCCAGGGTTTTCTAAAAACCAGATTTAGAAAGGATTAGTGTGTTGATTATGACAAACATTACACAGGCATAAACTAATCACCCGCATATGTTGTGTGGCTTGCCTAGCACAGCCGCTTCAGACAAAATCTTGAGACCCACCAGAAAAAAAGCATCAAACCGCTGCTTTAATTTACAGATTTTTAGATATTTATTTATTTATTTGTTGCTAAGGAGCTGTGAGTCATACAATCTGCCATTGCTTTAGTCAAATAAGACTCACACATCTCCCCTCGCAAAGAGACATGCAGTTTAACTTAAATGCTCTGTGTGTGTGTGTCTGTGTGTTGGGGGGAGAATGTAAGTGAGCGTGAATAATGTGGCACATTAAAGAGCTGCAGATCATTGGCTTCCTTTTGCTGACTATTCAAAAGAGACGTCTGATGATTTAATCCACTGTACCACCTCTGACCTCTCACAGTGTGGTGTAATTTGTGGAAGCTGCTAGAGGAAATTGAAAAGCAGCCCCTGATTGGTTGAGCCAGAAGATAGATTTGATGGTCTGCTCATGCAAATAAAAAAACAACGTTGTAAAACAGACCCATAGCTTTTCCATAGCTAAGCATTCACAAGTTATTAAGTTACTTAAGTTATTAGTTGCTAGTTATTAAGTTCATTTAGCTTTGTATAGAAGTATTTTGGCAATGATAAATGACACACATCATCTTTAGAACTACCTTGATTTTTTTTTTCATGTGTTTGATATAGATGTTTTAGAGACATACTAATTTTCAGCCTAAGGCAATGACAAAAAGATTTCAAAGTGCCATTTTTCTACATTTTCATACTATCGGTTTGTTTTATTCATTTTCCTGTCATTGCCTCTCAAAAGAATATTTCTGGTTTCCATCACAACATGCCCGGTTACATAAAGCACATTTATACCCTTGCACAATGGAGAATCTCTTATGCATGAGTTGAGTAATCATCGCATGAAAGTGGTTGCCATAGAAACCCATGCAGTGTTGAGGTGACAAACACTAGTTGAACTTCGGCACAAATGAGTGTGTTCCATAAGCAACACAGTTAGCGCTTCCATGTCTTTTGGGGGGGTTGCGAACCAATCAGTTGTTAAAAATGTGATTGTGACTTGCGAGGGTTGAATGTATGCGATTCAATTACTTCAGCATCTGCAAATCACACATGCTAAACAGCATCCTGTTCTTCACACAGGAAAGAACACAGCCAATGCTGTTTCCATGACAACTTGGTCAGGGGATAACAGGTTCTATTTTTTCTTCTGTGCTGAATCCCAACCTATTAGGGCAAGAAACAAAATGCAATTTTTCCACTGTTGTCTGAAGAGATGTTGTAAGTAGAAAAAAGTGCAACATTTTCAGTGTGAGCTCTAGAGAGAAAAGATTTCATTTTACATAAAAAAACAGATGCCATCTGAAACTTGGTCAGGGGATAACAGGTTGAGACAGGATTGTTAGTCTGTTCTTTCCAATACTGGCTCCCATTTGAATTGTGAGTCATAGACAAACAAATCTTATCAACTTGTCCAGTGTACAGAGGAAGTTTGTTGCAGTCAGTTGAAAAATAATATAGCTTATCTTAAATAGGCCAAGAGGTCTGTAATTTAATGTAACTATAAAACATACAAGGAAATCTACAAGGATCTTTATTTTTAACAAAGTTTGTTATATTGATTTATACAGTTAATTGTTGTAGCTATTATCACATTAGCACCATCACATTTCTTAATGTGGAATTATTGAATTGTGACATGAAATTTGCTTTGCCCCATATTTCATGCTGATTATAGTTTTTTAATAACATGGTAATCATATTCCTTGCAGCCCACTCTCTGACATCTGTGCAGAACCTCGGGAAATATCTTCAGGGCTTCGTAATGAAAACATGGAGATGAAAGGTGAGGCTGTATGAGGTATTGATGTCTCCACAGCTCTGACAGAATCAGTCCTGTTGTTCCTGCTATCATCTAACTGCGCTGTGCTTGGGTTTATCAATGGCCGCTTTGATTAAAACAGCAGCAAAGATAACCATCTGAGACACGGCAGCAGGTTTTAGGTTTATTTTACCAACCCTCTCTCTTATCATTGACCTAATGACTCAGATTTACCCAGAGTTTATTCATCTTTTATCCTGTTTATCAGATGGCACTGCTGTGGTCCTTGTAATGCGTCTTTTATATATATATAAATATATATGTATGTATGTGTGTGTGTGTGTTTGAAGATCCAATACCAACAATGCAAGTAGTTGTTTTTCATTTTTTAAGCTGCAGGTTTTGCCTCCCAAGCCATAGATCTGTAGTTTCTTCAAGAATCTTTTTAAATGTAGGAAACATATTTGAAGAAAAAACACAAAAGCTCTGACACAAAAGTTCAGTGGAAAGAGATAAAGATACTGTTATATCTGACTGACCTCCAAAGTCAAAGCTTACCCGTGTTTAAAGGCCCATAGGGCCTTTTATATTTTCAAACTGTGAAAGCGTTAGATTAAATCAAAAGTGAATGTCTTGTTGAGCAGCATATGGGCTGTGAGTGTGGACAGGGGATTATGTAGGAAGATCGGGAGGTGGGTATAGCTGTCATCTCTGAACGTGTGACATTCATTAACACCAATACAGAGACATCGCAGCATGATTATTTATGACCATCAAAACACCTCTCTCTTTCTCTCACTCCATATCAGCTAGCAGATACATTTGAAGCCAAAGCAACCAAAACTGAGTAGAATCACTTTGTAAATTATCTTTTGGGAGAAATTAAATGCTCAGTTGTGCAAAAAAAAACTATTAAAAAAACTTATTTTGTAAAAGAATCCTTTTACTTTCATAACTAATTAGCACATAATTCTCAAATGGCTTGTATTAACGTTATTGCTTGGTTATATAAACATTGTTCAAGCAACTATAATGTTTTTAGATGTTTAACATAACATTATTATTCATCGATAACTGGACACAGTCGGACACAATATAGTAGTCAGTTTTTATTTAGAAAGGATCCGAAAAAATAAGTTGGCACACATTCATTTACAAAATGGCAGAGAGTGGTCCTTAAAATGACATGGACTTTATTTCAATATTTAATATTTTATAACAAAATTCAAAGCAATATCCAGTATCTGTCTAAAGAAAAACTGGGAAAGAAAATTAAGAGGACAAAATATCAAATAAAAATCATACAAAATTCTACTAATTGTAATCTGTGTTTACAAATGTGTTTGTCTTTAGGGGACATGTTTTTTGTCTTAGCTTATTGCAATAGCAAGTGTTAACTCTTACAGTTGTCATTGTTTTAATAACAAACACTAGGTTATAAACTGTGATAATCAAACAAAATGTTGTCCCACTTAAATTTTAAATACTGTTTGTAAATACTGTAGGATAAGCAGATGCTGTAATCTGTAATATTACATTTCTTTTCTATGAAAAAAGATATTGTATTTAAACTTGATGTTCAACCGCATTAATATAAAAATGAAAAATAAAACCAAGATGCAAAGTATAAATAAAAAGCCATAAATGTCATATTGTGGTGCTAATACTAAAAGGTTTATAAAGAAAAAACTACACAAAAGCTAATAATAATAAATAAAATCCTTAATAAATCACTGTGTATACCATCAAACTGTACATTTAATAACAAAACTTACAGAATGTATTAACTACATTCACATTTATGACAGATTAATATATGACTATATTTGTCAATCATTTTGGCACACTTAATTATTTGGCATTTTTAAAAGAGCGTTTTGTTGAAGTGTATGCTTTTATTTCACAGCAAAACATATGCAATAATACAATAGGTACTTCTCTTTTTTCATTTTTAAAGTTTCTTTTTTGTTTACGTTGTAAACATTGTATCTTTTTTAATATTATAATCGCTACCCTGGTTATTAAAAAACAGAAATACAAACATTCGTAAAAGCAAACGAGTCGATGAAAGTAAGATAACATAACTGCGGCACCCACTTTTCAAACAGATTCAAATGTCAAGCATTGCTAGATATTTCATATTAACACCAAAATGTTAATGAATATATCAGACTTTATAGGACTAATAAATTACAATATAAGCAACATATTTGGCATTAAAATAAGGAACTAGTAGCTAAGCTCTTAAAAGTTTGTAGATTATGATTTACAAGTGATGTAAGCGTATTTATTTAAAAGCCTTTTTGTGAAAATACATAAAAATACTTTTTTCATTGACATTTTTGTTCGTTTTCTTAACAAAAGAGACAATGTAAAGTGTGCTTGAGCTGAAATAGACATAGGGAGGCGGCAGCTACGAAAACAAACACACTCTTATGATCACTTTTTCTGTTAAAAGCATTTCACAGGAGTTCTGCGAGCTTTACGTTAGCCGAGTTTGTCATCGAACAAACGTTATGGGAGGACAGATGTCATCAGCTCCATAAGTGAGGGTCTTTGTGTTAGTCGGTGTAATTGCAACAGGACAGTGTGTCTTTTGTTATAAAGGGCCCGGGATTTACGACTCTGTGACATCAGATGAGGCCTCCGTCCTCCATTCAGCCACAAAGAAAGGCAAAAGACAGGGGGAGAGAGAGAGAGATCCGGGAGGGAACAGAACACGCTCTATTGAAAACCATTGTGTAAGGCACTCGGCAGATTCTTATCAATCAGGAGAGATCAGTCAGACTGACGTTCATTCCCACTCCAGGTCTAACAAAGGGCACCGCATGTACTGCTTTGGGGAACTCAGGACTCATCACACGTCCATTCTCGCCAGTACTCCCAGTTATAGACACCCTCGCTTTGCTCCTCATGGCATCCGAAAAGGTCACCTGGAACATACGTGCACAGGAGCGAGTGGAAAAACAAACAAACACACACACAAAGAGAGACAGAAAGATGTCAGACTACTTCCCATAAACTGCTTTCAATCTTATTTTTAAAATGTGTAGTTGTGTGTGAAATGCAGACATGAATTTGATACGATGGGAGAACATCAAAAATGAGGGCTTGTACAAATACACTGACCGCAGTTACAAGCAAACACAGAGGCATGTTCAGAAAGTCACATCGCAAGCAGGAAATGTGGGAGAGGAGGTACACACAACATTCATACGTGACAATGATGTGGGTCAAACACAACCATATGGATGAAGAAAAAACTTTTCTCTCCAATATGTGTGTAGTGGACGGGGAGAAGGGAAGTTTTTTCCTAAAAACCAAAACTTGAACACCAGTACATACGATCCAGATTTTTCCAAACCTCTTCATTCAATAGAACATTTAGGGAATGGAACAGATGGAAGCCAAAAGAAGCGTGCACGGGGAGAGATTAGAACGACGGCCGCGTATCCTACCCCCTTAAATTTTTACACTTTCGATCCCATATACGTTGTACCCTTCCTTATAAGTGGCAAAATTCTGTGAATTCTGCGAGGAAGTGGGATTAATATTCTGTGCATTCTTTGCCACCTTCATGCGCTTGGCTTCGGCCCGGGACTTGTAACAGAACTCGACCAGGGCCACCAGCATGGCCAAGCCCAGGCCGCCCACCAGGATGTAGAAGACCCCAGCCACATTGCTCAGACTGAGAGCGCTGGTCTTCTCCTGCAAATGTAAAAGAAACATGGATCAGCCATCAGGGAACGAACGCAATCTCAGTAATGCATTTAAATATATATATATATATATAGATACACACACACATACAGTAAACATATATAACTGGATATTTACAGTTAATGGTAGTTTTGTTTCTATGTGGATACAAATGCACAGCTCAGGACAGTAATGTTAAATCAATAACTGGACTTAGTAAAATGTGCTGCTGGTTAATGTAGTGCCCTTAAAGCAATGCAGGGTGGGCATTTAGCATTCTGCTAATGGGATGAATTTACTAAAGCCTTTAACACTGGCTTGAAAATGTTATATGTATGAATAAAAACGACCTGGATAAAGGCGGGTCATTACTAGCCCACATGCTAATGGCTTTAGTAAATGTTATTCTGTTGTTGAATTCACAACTATAGCAGGAGTCAATGTACTATGCTTAGCTATGATATGAATTATGCCTGTGTAGGAAAGCCTACAGGACCATTTAAAGGGATGCTCAAGAGAGGCATCTGGATGAGGCACAACATTACACACAGGGGAGACACATGACAAGCACTGTGGTTAATAGGAAGGCAGGAGAAAATAAACACATACACACCATATAGAAATCTTTGGGGATAAAGGGCTGTGATTTAGATATTCTTTCAAATATTAGTGTACTGTACTGTGCACAAAATCACCACGCATAAAAACATGACACACACAGACGGATAGACAAATCTCACACTTCTTACTACATCTAGTCTGTTATTGTAAATAATAGCAATTGACTGAGGGCCCACAATTTTAGGAATTAGTCATTTAGTACAGTGATATATACACATCAAACACTGATTTAGTTCCAATGTATTACTTTTAAATGCTGCAGTTACGACTGAGAAAGATCTATGCTTTTTTTGCAGAGAGCATTTTTCTACAAATTTATTTGTGCAAACATGACAAAGCATGATGTATCTAGTTTCACATACATAAATACTGAACATTTTGATAAGCACTCAACAAAACACACACACAGACAATCGGACAAAACAGCTTGACACACAATGAAACAAAGACTTTTAATAGTCTTGGACACCCTTGTAGATGGTCCTACAATGACCTGAGACAAATCATGTTCATACTTAGGACACACTTAAGTTTTTCATTGTATGTGCTGAATATGAATGTCTGAGAATTGCTAGTCTAAACTTGGCACATCTCAGTTCTGCAAGTATCTGTAATTCTCAGATTGAGAAGCTGAAAGGAGACCATTGGTTGTTACAGATATTACAAAGTGCATATGACTGCAGTGGCATGCATTACTGGTTATTTAACAGTATAAGTGGATGGGACCAGATATTAGTAGCTCTGCAGGCATTAGTCATAGAATCTCTCCAAGGCGTCTCATGCTTGCCTGTGCATTGTCTGTCTAAAATTGTTTTAGTTATTATTTAAATATGGGAAATGCCCATTTATCAAAAGTGTGCTTGATCACATAGAACCTGCAGCGACTAACCTTACTTCCAGAGTCCTTGGCTCCACATTCACCTTTATCGTACCACCATTTGTTTTTCAGCTTGTCTAAGGTGCCTTGCTCACTGAGTTTCAATACTGCAAGGTTTACTGGCGTTCTTCGCGTGGGAAATAACATAAATAACATTACCAATGTTATTTTATGTTATTATTACATCAACTTTCTCTTAGATTTCACCTTTTGCTCTCCTCTTTATTGCCATAGCGATCATGACGTTGATGCGCCATTTGGCCTAAGCAAATGCAAGTTTTGCAGAGCCAAATGTGCATTAACGTATCGCCTGAAGTAAGCAGCAAGTGCAACAGCAGCGTGTAGCGCACACAATCGCCAATCAAATACTTTGTTATTGTTCACAAGTTTAGCATTTGTCTAGCATTAGCGTTGTTTAACCCCAACTAGCATTTTACAAAATGGCCGCTTTTGAATGTTTGGTTCCTGTGCGG
>JBAJNP010003012.1:3347-18808 GCA_036877545.1 Yasuhikotakia modesta | reverse complement strand
ATATATATATATAATACTTATATATTTATTATAATATATAAATATTATGTAATATTTTTATAATAGACCGAATAAACAGCAAAATTCATTTCCACCAGTAATACTGTAAATACACTAATGACTTCAGATAATAGGAAATTTGCAAGAAATAGAAATTTCTCAGAATTTATAAATGATTATAAACATACAACCTCCTACAATCACCACCTTATTTTAAGACTTTGATAAATGGTGCTGGGTTTGCTGAGGCTAACGGTTATTAACACATACCATTATATATAAAGTTGAGATGTGATTTTCTGTCTTTACTGTTGCCTTTGTCTTTCCTCTTATTCTCTTCTGCTGTTCAACATGGTGGAGTTATCAAAGAACAGATGCCAACAGTATCTGCACATCATCTCGTGAGAAGGATTTTGTGGGCTGGTTTCTGTGGCAACCGTCTCTCAGCGGGATGTTGAAGGATTCTGTGCAGATACACTTTACAGTCCACTGTTCTCTCTGACCTCATGCACGTGTGCTGCTAGCAGTGAATAAATCACCATTAGCTGGACGACAAAGCAAATATCCATAAGAAGTTTCAGATATACAATTACAATACAGCTACACAACAGAAATCATCAGCTAACATACTGTGTCTGACTGTTAAAGAACAATGTCTCCACGGAGACTGTAAATGCTGGGATGTGAGTTTTTCACCCCAGAAGTCTCATCCAGTTTTTGTAGAATTGAATGCTTGGCACTCCGCTGTGACAAACTGACAATTGCTAAAAAGCCGTGTGGAGCTGATCTGTGTGTCATTACAGGAAAAATCACCTGGGGAAATCAAGAAATATCACACTTTAATGTCAGCTTACAAGAGCTGTGATTGAATGTCTCCATGGACACTAAAAATCTCTGTTATAGCACAGGCTGTAAAAACTTTATATCATTATCCATTAAAGCTTATTCAGAAGATTAGAAACATTTTATAATGAGCGATTTTATTGCTTTTTATGAGTTCAAATGTTTTGATAATGGTGCAAAAATGGAACACGTTGCCCCAATAAAAAGTTTAAAAAGTTTTAAACCTTCATAAAAACTGTAACTAAAACTGTAACTGTAAGTTGCTCATGAAGTTGTCAGTGAACTTTTAGGAAGTAAACAGAAAATAGAAACTAGGCCATTGTGTGAATTTTCAGAGGAAAATATGAACAAGATTTCAGGGTCAAATCAAAATGAGTCACTATAAAGTTCTGCAGTATTCAGTCATGTTTTTATTTTTTGCCCATGCGTTACAAAAAGCCTTCAGTCAGGGTCAGACTCATTTATCCTTAGTATTAGTCACTCTTTAAACAATAAACACTACTGAGTACTGAGGAGTTACAGTTAAACAAAAATACAGATGTTGTGTAACTAAATAACAAATGAATATTTTAATGAGGTGGATAAATTGAAGTTCATATTTCAAAAGCTTATCATTTTAACATGAGTCAAGCAAAACTCTCATGCCCTCTTTCTTGTAATTGCACTTTTCTTCTGAGAAATAGTTCCTTTAAACTAGCGTGAATGTGGTTAAATGAGTCACTGGATTCAAGGACGTTCTGTGCTACAGAAAAGTCATCTTTTGGTTTGACTCACTCGTCACATAAAAAGCCGTATTCACAACCACAGCTAAATATTCCGCTTTTACTTCCTCCGTGTGGAAAGTTGAGTTCAGGCTGTTTTTTATCTGCATCTTCTACATCTGTTTTTTCCTGCCAGTTGTTTTTGTTTGGCTCACTTGGGTGTTTATATGACATTATTGTTTGTAAAGTTACTGTGGAACTGACCTATACACCCAGTGCAAAAACACACCTGTACATTTTCACAAACACAAACTGTCTAAACAACATCACATGTATTTTAAAATACAATCATGCACCTTTATAGTAAAAATCAATACATTTTCATCTTATTGTCGATACTGTTTTATTTCAATCATTTGTATGGCCATAGGGGGGCAGTATTTCTCTACTAGTTAGTTTATTGAACAAACCCGTTTAAATGCAAAACTCCCTCTATCCACAAATGCACTGTATTTAATACCATATGTGACCACTGCTGTTTAATAGAGGGTCATTTTGAGAGCATGAATGCAGGCCAAATGGCCATTAAAACATAGAGAACCCTAAGTTTTAATTGTCCAGTTGACAGTGTGACTGACCACTTATGGACATTATAAGCTAAGAGAGAGTATTTATAAGACCAGTCTGCTGTTTTGTAACGTGTCTTCAAAACACAGACTTTGGTTAAACAAGGTTAAAATATGATTTGAGTCTAGTTTTTGTTTTAAGTGACAATCAATCCAAAATAATTTCATGACTTGTGTCCAAATCATACAACATAAAATTCTTTTTAAAGTCTTAAACAAAAGCATGTCAACTTGAGCTGTTTTAGCAATTCAAATTGACTCACAGTTAGACAATAAGACAATATAAAACACTCACGAAACCGCCACAAAACACACGTCAACAAACCAATGAAATCAATCAAATGAAAACGACAATAATCCGTATGTCTGGGTTTAACACCTGGAGATCTACAGACAGTGTAAATGACACAGAGGCTATTTTTGCACTCAGATCTACACAATCTGAGGCGGACTAGATTTCACATCATCTCAGTGATGAATCATTGTGAATCATAACACATGTCTGACATCTTAAACACTAACGCTAGTCATACAGGGACTTTATATTCTTAAGGGAAAGTTTTGAAATTGATATAAGACAACTGAGCTAAAAATACTTAAAGAAAAAACATCACATTCATGGTGCCTTTTAATCACTTCAATGAAAAAACTACTTTTTTTAATCCCAGTAGGCCACACAAGACAAGTGAACCTTATGTTAATATCGCAAATATCTCTATATATTGTAAATTCACTAACATTGATATTTCCGAATTTTCTAATCTTTCAATTAATGATGAAATTGGAACTGGTTGCTAGTAACATATGAAAACTAATTTTCTTGTTACACAGTCCCCAGTAAAGGAGGAGGGAAATAAATCTTTAATTCCCACTGGATCTCTGATCTAGTTAAAACTGGCAACAGAAATTCAATTAAAGCCGTTTAATGACCCTCAGCGGAGCTCCTGACAGATGCCGACAATATTCAGTGTTTTAGAACTGGACTTGTGAAATAAATGACATCCCAAGACACCCCATTGCCACACATTGAACTGGTGCAGCGTATGACGATATACAAGGCTAATTATTCACACTTACAAATGACAGACTTTGATGTGTTTCTGAAGAAAGAAAATAGACGGATTTGCAGGAAAACTAAAAAGGCATTTCTGTGGAAAATAACATATTAGTACAATGAGACCCTCAATGCTTTTATAATCAGTTGTTTGGGATCTCGGCAAAACACCAAATACATCTAGTTTTTAAGGACGAACCGCAATTCAGTCTGAGTTATCCATCCCATAATACAAAGCCATTCTTTCTCAGTGTTCTGTTACCACATATCTTACAGAATGCCACAGGTGCAGGGCAATGCTCTGCTCAATACAACAGAGTCCCTAGACAGTCTAATATGGATTGTAAGCAAATCCTCTTGAATGGTTTTGTTCCATGAAATGGAGTAAGAAGGACACGCTTGTTACTTTTTTTTCTACAATGCTTAATCTGTAGGATTCTGTATGTCTTATGTGAGGATTGTAGAAGTTACTTCAGATCTCAGTTAACTTCAAAGCTTTATAATGTAGATCGAATCTGCAGTCACACAGAAATGGATCAGACCAATTTATGATGCCTGTATAAATTCAGCCGCATTGATGTTCATCCTGGTGTACGTTGCCATAACAACAAAGCTTTCTTTATAGCTTCAGGCAAACAGAGAAATCGAAAATCTTACATGACAGTGTGGCCATTCGTTCAGATGAACGATTATGATGTGACTATGATGTTGCTGAGTCAAAAAAACACAGACAAAATATAACTATACACTCCTGCCTGCAGAATTATCCGATATTATGGTACCTTACACATTCGAAGTATTTTTAATATGTATATCAGCCCTTCCCTACTGTATGTGCTGTCACAAAGTACATTTATAACTGTTTTACCCTGTTTTACAGTAAGATTCCCATGGATTCCCCTGTTTAGCCACCTTTAGCCACACTGCAGGTGTAGAACCGTGTGCCATTAATCACACACACTATGAGTGATAAGCTAAATGTGAATTAGTAACTGACCCAATTGTCGCACTATAAGCGCACTTGAAGTCTACAGGGCCCCAGAGCGCGTCATTTATCATTGTAGGTGTAAGACGGTTCTCTGCAGCACAGGATGGCAATAATGCACATTTGTTCTGTTTTGTGCTTTACGGGGTGAAGTCGTACTAACTGGAATGGAGAGAGACAGTTTGTTTGGGGTTAATGTCCACACAATGCTCACTCTGCCTAGCCAACTATGTGGTGATTTTTATGACCTTCACTGGCAGAGACAAACGATTGCGGTAAATGAAATGTAAAAATCCTATTTCAGAAGGGGTGCAGTTTTGGTAAGTGGCTGTATGTGATAATTTGGATTAAATGTCAGAAAATGCCATGCATCCACATTACTTTCAAACTACCCCCATATTGGCCATCATGCTCAATTAAGCAACGAGATTCCAGTTAATTAATTGATGTGTGTACAGTCGGTTAGAGCACAAGCGGAGGGAAAATAAAACGCTTCCTTTCAAGTGTAAACGTATTTAGCCACTCAACCTCACTAAAACTCTCTCTTAAAAGGGTTTGTGTCCACTAATGGAACTGTTTATTTGCTCTGCATTGTTTTACAGCCCAATTTACCCCAGAAGATATGCAAATTAGGTTCCTTCCCTACTGTTCATCCTGTACATACTTATTAATATCCATTCCAGGAGAAACACACACACACACATGCATGCTCACACACTTTACACACTCTTTACATAATAAAGTCTCAACAGAACCCTCTTCATGAGAAAATGTGGCCCACTAAAATATGACAAGCCATCAAAAATACAACAGAGACTTTTAAAGTGTCTCTTTTACTGCAGTTCACAGAGAACATCCTGAGACGTTTCAGCTCTGAGAACACAGGGAGTGTTACCAGGTAAATTCATAATTTATAAATCGATGAAAGCAGAAAGTAATTGCAGGCTGCTGAGGGAGAATTTTAGCACGTGTCCCCAGAGCTTTACACACGTGGTTTAACTTCTGCTGTATGCGTGTTATACACTACACATGATCTCATACACACACAGACATCTGTACCACAGACACACATAAACACACACAGACATCTGTACTACACGCTCACACACACAAACACATATATACACACATACACACACACACACACACAGACACACACACACACATAAACACATTACACACACANATACACACACACACACAGACACACACACACACATAAACACATTACACACACATATACACACACACACACAGACATCTGTACCACACACACACATAAACACATGTACAGACACACATATACACACACAGACATCTGTACTACACACACACATAAACACATATATACACACATACACACACACACACACAGACATCTGTACCACACACACACATAAACACATGTACACACACACATATACACACACATACACACACACACACACAGACATCTGTACCACACACACACATAAACACATGTACACACACACATATACACACACAGACATCTGTACTACACACCCACACAAACGCATATACACACATACATACATACACACACACAGAAATCAAACAGCTTGGGGGCTTGACAAAGCTACAGAGATTCAACAGTGCAGAAATTCAGCAGTGCAAGATGCCTTTAACTCATCCAGGTGGCAGGAGAATGAGAGGGACAGGGGCAAGAGGGCACTTAACAGCTGGAAGGGGTGAAAATGAAATGTCATTGGGTTAGGACAGCAAGGTGATAAAATGAGCTATTTGGAAGCAAAGGTTTCAGTGATGACAACTACCAAGCAACACTGTTCTCCAGCACAGTAAGATGGTTGTCTTCGTAAACTGTGTTAAAATGACATACTTGCACTAAAAGTTTGTTTATTTGCAAACCTGGTTTTGACTTCTTCCAGAGTCTCTCCTTCAACAGTCTCGGACTTGGGTTTAAATAAAGGGCTGAACACCGTTTGTATAATGTCACACATTAACCTTAAAGGTTTGGTTGTTGCTGAAATATCCAAGACGTGAGATGTAAAGACACGCGCTTCTGGAAAGGGGCGGGGCTTAATGTAAGGATAATTTGGATTTAAAGATGTAAACAAGAAAACAGCGTGTTTCTTCTGTCACCCATAAAACCTCAAGTACATAACTGAAGGTTAGACTATCCCATCCGGTATCTTTATCTTTAGGGGATAGACGTGTTCTGTATATTTGGCAATGGGGCGCCACGCCCCCTTTGGGCATCTCCATGTGGCGGCACGGGGTGGGAGTGAGGGGGGCAGGGAACTGTTTGCCCTCTCCATCTAACACACTCTCCTGTCTGTCCCCTGCAGCTGCCCCCAAATGCCCTAATCCAAAGTTTGCCCTCCAAGATCTGAAGTCTGAAATCTGCTTCTTTGCATGTGATGAGGAAATAAATGAAGCTTTTGAGCCCTGACACTTAACTTGCATCCCCTGCTTACAATTTTAAGTTGTAGGAACATTTTTCTAACGTTTCTATAAGTAACAAAAACATTAAAAATGATTATTTTTATGTTCTAGGAATGTTCAATTTTATTAACATTGCTTGATTATAAGATTATTTTCTGTGACGTTTTTTAAATGTTCCACTAACAACTTAAGAATAACGTTTTTGATATACAGTTTGATATACATAACATTTTTAATAACTTTGACAGACCTTTTAAAGAACATTAACCAATGTTTTCAGAACGTTCCCTGTTAGCTAGAACATTTATTCATTTACATTTACTCATTTATTATTTATTTACTCATTTACTCACTTTTATCCAAAGCGACTTACAGTGAATTCAAGTTACACATATTTTTATCAGGACTTGCCTTCCCCTGGGATTGAACCCACAACCTTTGCGGTGTTAATGCAATGCTCTACCAGTTGAGCTGGAATATCTAAAGCATCGATTTCCACAGTGATTGATTATCGCTGTGATATGGGATTATTTTGTAACACTGATGAATTCTTCCTTCATGTTGGCTAGAAGGTTGCTAGCCAGGCCAAGCTGTAAGATATTCTCATATGCCCGGCTTTCTCTCTCTCTCTCTCTGGGTACTGTGCCTAAATCTCTGCCAGGGGACTGCCCTTCTGTTCTCCTTTGGCACCAGTTCTGCTCACCCTATGCACCATATGTCCAGTGTTACACTGGGATGCAAGTCAGTGGCATGAGGAAGACAGTCAGAAGCTAATATAGTGGAGATTACTAGAGACCTCTTGTTGATGCTAAGCGTCAATGTAAAAACAGTCTTAAATTGGTGTTTGTCTATAACCCCAATCACACAACTGTGAACGTTGCAAAAACAACTACAGAACTTCAGTGTAAAAAGCAACGTTTAAGTTCAAGTAAAACTGAAGAAATGTGAGGTAGAAAATATACATGAAAGGAAAAACATTCAGTTACACACAATCTCAGAACATAAGCACACAACGAAACTGAACAGGAGTTTCACCAGAGCGCAGAGCTTTAATCTGTATGTGCCTCAGTGGATATACAAGTCATATTTTCCAATAGCATATCCAGAGTGTCCCGCTGCCCCTGTGACAGTACAGTTAGACCCAGAGGGTTAAGGATCACGGAAAGGTTTTGAAAAGAAATTAAAAGAGGATTCCCACCTGTGGACGATTCTCTCGCCGGTTGGCCAGCCTCATTTCCATTCAGCTGGAAACCATTTCAGTTTAATCCTGCTCTGAACTGGTAATAAAACATGCACCGTCAACCCAGGCAACATCAACAGAAATGAATGTTTGCAAGGGACAAAATATTGTTTATATTATGTGTCAGATTTGTAGGCAATTTTCTGTTAGCAAACAGACAACAGCAGCAATTGCACAAAGTAAATGAATCGAGTGACAACATCCTGCATAAATTATAGACATATTAAACACACCTGGACATTTGTGTAACTGTGTTTTTTAAATAAATATTTTCCACAATTAATAAGACATTAAAAGCCCTGTTTGTGAATCATGGCTATATTATGTTTCATATAGACAGACGGATGGAGAGAGTGAGACTAGGTGTTGAAATGGGTCAAATGTACCAACAGGAACCGTAGGTTCTGCCCCGTCTCATATATCAGGCTCATGTCTGCTTTACCTCTGGACCAGGGTGTTCTCAGAACCAGATTTATAAAGGATTGGACAGCTGATAATGACAAACATGAGATTACACAAGCATAAACTAATCACACGTTGCACATACAGAGCCTGCTGTACCATTTTGGATAAAGACACAAGACCCACGAGGGATAAAAAGTGTGTTGAATCACACAGCATGTTTAATTTACACATTTCCTCTTTCGTTGCTTAGGAGCAATGAATTATACATTCAGCAATAGTTTCAGTCACACATATCACATATCTGTCTATTACAGAGACACGCCGTTTAGCTTTAATGCCGTGTGTGTGTGTTTGTGTGTGTGTGAGTGTGTGTGTGTTTGTGTGTGTGTTTGTGTGTGTGTGAGTGTGTGTGTGTTTGTGTGTGTGTGAGTGTGTGTGTGTGTGTGTGTGTGTTTGTGTGTGTGTGTTTGTGTGTGTGTGTGTGTTTGTGTGTGTGTGAGTGTGTGTGTGTGTTTGTGTGTGTGTGTGTGTTTGTGTGTGTGTGAGTGTGTGTGTGTGTTTGGGGGGGTTAATTGAGCATGAATAATGTAGAACATTTAGGAGCTCAGATCATTGGCCTCCTACTGCTGTGCTAATTATTCATGATGATTTTGTCCAATGTACCACCTCTGACCTGGAAACTGACAAAGTTACTCCCACTTCTGATTGGCTGAGGCTGAATTGTGGTTCTGATTGGTTCAGTCTGAGTTTTTGTTTTGATTGGTTGAGTCTGAATTTTTGTTGGTCAGACAGATTTGTTGGTCCGCTCACACAGCTTTTCCATCTAGGGTTTACTAGTTAAATTGCTAGTTAGTTATTAAACTTGTATGGGAGAAAGACACTTCACCTTTTAGGAATGGTGTTGTTTTTTTCATCTGTTTGATAAAGTTGTTTTAGAGATGCACTCCATTTCAGCTTTAGGCAATAAAAACAAGATTTCAAAGTGCCATTTTCACATTTTGAGAGTATCAGTTTGTTTTATTCATTGCCCTGTCTACCCTACTCAGAGGAATATTTCTGGTTTCCATCACAACATGCCCGGTTACATAAAGCACATTAATACTCTTGTACAATGGAGAATCTCTTATGCATGAGCTGAGCTATCATCACACGGAAACGGTTGCCATAGAAACTCATGCAGTGTCGAGGTGGCAAACACTAGTTGAACTTCGGCACAGTTAGTGTTTCGTAACTAACACAGCTAGCATTTTTGCGGCTGTTTTTTGCACAAATAAATCAGTTGGTGTAGGTGTTCGTGACTTGTGAGGGTTTACGTGGATGTGACTAAATTACTGCAACATCTGCAAATCACGCCTTAAACAGCATCCTGTCCTTTACACAGGAAAGAGCACAGCCGATGCTGTTTCCATGACAACTCGCTCAGGAGATAACAGGTTTTGTTTTTTCCTTCTGTGCCGAATCTCAACCTATTAGGGCAAAAAACAAAGTTTTTTCTTTACTGTTGTCTAAAGAGAAAGAAAAAAAAATGTGTATATATCACACGTCAAAAAACAGACACCATCTGTAACTTTGAAACAGTTTATCTTAAACAAGATAAGTCAGCTAATAACTAAGCAGCTGTGTTCAGAGATTCAAAACCAAAAATGGAAGAACGTTTGTTTTTAACTGCAGGTTTTGCCTCCCAAGCCATAAATCTGTAGTTTCTTCAAGAATCACTTCAAACGCATATTTGAAGTTCCCCAAAACACAGAAGCTCTGACACAAACGTTTAGAGGAATTAGATAAAGATGACAGAAACATGGCCTTGTTTAATAACAGACCCCATGTTTAAAGGCCAGAGAGCTTTAAAAACTGTGGATGAAGTGTGAAATGAAGAATGAGCGTCTTCAGTGGAGCAGCATATGGGCAGAAGGTCTGGATGATGATTACGTGTGAAGATCAGGAGGTGGGTGTAGCTGTTATCTCAGAACGTGTGACATTCATTTACACCAATACAGAGACGTCACAACATCAGCTGGTGATATCACCGATACACCTACATCACAAACAATAACAACTGAGAATCGCTTCTGTTGAGAAACTGTATGAAATATGTAAGTAAAGCGTAAATATCACATTGTGTATATCTGGGCAGCCAATAGAACTTCAGCCATTAACACAATGTCAAAGTATTAGTCAGTTTTATTTATAAAGAATCCCAAAAAATAAGTTGGCACACGTTCATTTACAAAATGGTAAAGAGACAGAGAGAGAGAGACAGAGAGAGTCCTTAAAATTACATGAACTTATTTTCTATATATATATTATGACAAAACTCAAAGTGATATTCAGTATCTGTTAAAAGAAAAACTGAGAAATTAAAGCGTGATGAAGAAAATAAAGGACAAATAAAATAATACAAAATTCTACCTAATTGTGGCAGTTTTCTGCATTTACAAATGTGTTCTGTGTATATAGGACATGTTTTTATTGGGACTTATTGCAGTAGTGTTGATGGTTATAGTTGCCATTGTTTTATAACAAACACTTAAGTTTAAACTGTTGTCATTATAGACAAAACGTCCCTCTTTTGTTTCAAATACTGTGAATACTGCAGACTAACTATAGATGCTTTAAACTGTAATATGAAACCTTTCTCCTATGTAAGAATATGTTGTATTTAAACTGGATGTTTTCACATTTATACAAAAATGAAAAACTTCAAGATGTGAAGTGTAAATAAAAAGCCGCATGTCAGTGTACTAAAAATGTTTATAAAGAAAGAGCTAAAAATATTAATAAATAAAAAACTTGATAAATTCCAACTGTACATTTAATAACAAAACTTACAGAATGTTTTGACTACATTCACACTGATGGCAGATTAATATAAGACTATATTTGTCAATCATTTTGGCACAATTATTTGGCATTTTAACAGAGCGTTTTGTTGAAGCGTATGCTTCTATTTATTTTACAGCAAAACATATGCAAGAATACAATAGTTTTCATTCTTAATTTTTTTAATGTTCATGTCATAAACATTGTATCTTTTTTAAATAACTGCTACCCTGATTATTAAACAACAAAAACCCAACAGGTTCTTAAAACCAAACAAGTCGATAAATGTAAGATAACGTAACTGCGGCACCCACTTTTCAAACAGATTCAAATGTCAAGCATTGCTAAATATTTCACATTAACACCAAAATGTTAATGAATATATCAGACTTCATAGGACTATTAAATTACAATATAGGCAACATATTTGGCATTAAAACGTGAAACTAGTAGCTAAGCTCTTAAAAGTTTGTAGAGTTTATGATGTACAAGTTCAATTAAGCAGATTTATTTAAAAGCCATTTTTGTGAAAATACATAAAAATACTTTTTTCATACACATTTTTGTTTTCTTAGCAAAACAGACAAGTGTGCTTGAACAGACATTGGGCGGCGCCACCAAAACAGACACACTCTCATTTTTCCGCCTAAAAGCATTTCACAGAAGTTCTGTGAACTTTACCTTAACCAAATTTTTGTCATCAAAAATATCCGTTACAGGGACTTGGATGCCTTCAGCTCCGTAAATGAGTGTCTTTGTGTGAGTTGGTGTAATTCCAATAGGAGAGTGCATCTATTGTTATAAAGGGCCAACGTCTCTATGACATCAAATGAGGTCTCCGTCCTCCATTCAGCCACACAGAAAGGCAGGAGACAGGGGAGAGAGAATAGATCACGCTCTATTGAAAACCATTGTGTAAGGCACTCGGCATGTCCTTATCAATCAGGAGAGATCAGACAGACTGACGTTCATTCCAACACCAGGTCTGACAAAGGGCATCGCATGTACTGCTTTGGGGAACTCGGGACTCATCACACGTCCATTCTCACCAGTACTCCCAGTTACAGACACCCTCGCTTTGCTCCTCATGGCGTCTGAAAAGGTCACCTGGAAAATACGGGCAACCAAATACACATACACACAGACACACACAGACACACAAGAAAAGATGTCAGATTACTCTCCACAAACTGGATTCAATCTTATTTGTAAATGTGTTGTGTGTGAAATGTAGGTGTGAATTCAATACGATGGGAGAACATCAAAAATGAGGGCTTGTACAAAAACGCTGACCGCAGTTTCAAGCAACACAGAGGCACAATCTGAAAATCACATCGCAAGCAGAAAATGAGGGAGAGGAGACACAACATTCATACATGACAATGGTGTGGGCCAAACACAACCATATGGACTTAGAAAACACTTTTCTCTCCATTATGTGTGTCGTGGATAAAGAGAAGGACGTTTCTTGTTTTTGGAAACCATCAGCACATACGATCCCGCTTTTCCAAACCGCTTCATTCAATAGAACATTTAGGGAATGGGACAGATGGAAGGCATTGAAGCGTGCAGGGGAGAGATCGGAACGACGGCCGCATTTCCTACCCCCTTAAATTTTTACACTTTCGATCCCATATACGTTGTACCCTTCCTTATAAGTGGCAAAATTCTGTGAATTCTGCGAGGAAGTGGGATTAATATTCTGTGCATTCTTTGCCACCTTCATGCGCTTCGCTTCGGCCCGGGATTTGTAGCAGAACTCGACTAGAGCCACCAGCATGGCCAAGCCCAGGCCGCCCACCAGGATGTAGAAGACCCCAGCCACATTGCTCAGGCTGAGAGCGCTGGTCTTTTCCTGCAAATGCAAAGGAGACATGGATCAGCCATTTGGGAAAAACAGAATCTCAGTAATGCATTTATATATATATATATATACATACAGTAAACATATATAACTGTATATTAACAATAAGTGGCAGTTTTGTTTCTATGTGGATACAAATGCACAGCTCAGGACAGTAATGTTAAATCAATATTTAGGCTCAGTCGAACGTGCTGCTGGTTAATGTTGTGCCCTTAAAGCGATGCAATGGGGGCATTTAGCATTATGCTTTAATGGGATAAATTTACTAAAGCCTTTAACATTAGGATGTATGCATAAACCAACAACAATGACCTGGATAAACCCAGTTCCCACATGCTAATGGCTGTAAATGTTGAATTCACAACTATAGCAACTGTAACTACAGCTTTGCTATGATATTAAATGCATCTGTGTAAGAAAGTCTATACAGGACCATTTAAAGGGATGCTCAAGAGAGACATAACATTACACACGCATGACAGACAATGTGGTTAATAAGCAGAAGATAAACACATATACAGGCCGTACACGAGTCTATAGGGAATAGGGTTGTCATTTAGATTATATTATTGTACTGTACTGTGCACAAAACGACCACACATAAAAGGCACACACACAAACACACAGACAAATACTTCTGTGTCAAATGAACACCGTTTTAGATCCGATTTACTTTCTAGTTCTGCAGTTATGCAAAAAAACACATACATAAACACTGAATATATAACAAACATTGAAACTAATTGTACACACACACACACACACACACACACATATAGACAACTGCACAACAGCTGAACACACAATAAAACAGACATTTAACAGTCTTGGACACCCTTGTAGATGGTCCCTACAGCGACCTGAGAGAAATCATGTTCATACAATCTGAAGTCTTTTGTTGTATGTGCTGAACATAGATGTCTCAGAATTGACTAGTACTGACTAGTCTGAAACTTGGCACAGCTCAGTTCTGCATGTCTCTGCAACTCTCTGACTGAGAAGCAGAAAGGGGAACAATGGTCATCTTACGGATGTTACAAAATGTGCACGACTGCAGTGGCATGCATTACTGGTTATTTTACAGTAGAAGTGGATGGGACCAGATATTAGTAGCTCTGCAGGCGTTAGTCATAGAGTCTCTCTCATGCTTGCCTGTGCATTGGCTCTCTACAATGGTTTGTTAAGTCATTATTTAACTATGGGAGATGCCCGTTTATCACAAGTGTGCTTGTTCACATAGAACCTGCATCGACTAACCTTACTTCCAGAGTCCTTGGCTCCACATTCACCTTTATCGTACCACCATTTGTTTTTCAGCTTGTCTAAGGTGCCTTGCTCACTGAGTTTCAATACTGCAAGGTTTACTGGCGTTCTTCGCGTGGGAAATAACATAAATAACATTATCAATGTTATTTTATGTTATTATTACATCAACTTTCTCTTAGACCACCTTTTGCTCTCCTCTCTGTTGCCATAGCGATTGTGACATTGATGCGCCATTTGGCCTAAGCAAACGCGAGTTTTGCAGAGCCAAATGTGCATCAACGCATCGCCTGAAGTAAGCAGCAAGCGCGGCGAACGCGATCGCCAATCGGAGTCTTTGTACGAGTCTAGCATCAGCAAACAAGTTTAACGTTAACTAGCTAGCAAACTAGCCGTGGAATGTTTGGTTCCTGTGCGGTTTTGCTGCTTACTTGCGTGTTGCATTGAGTTACCCATCACTTTGCTCTGGGGCTGACCTTGGAATCACCTCCCCCGCTGCCGCATTCTCCCTTGTCGTACCACCATTTGTTTTTCAATTTGTCCAACAGGCCTTGTTCATTCAGTTTTAGTACTGCGAGGTTAACCGCATTTCTTGAAACGATAAAACATAACTTGTAAGACAGGGTGAGCCAACTTAGCAATTGTCAAGGTCCTCTTTCAAACCCGATTGCTTGATCTTTTCTCATGTGTTATCATGAAGAAATCATTTCTCCTCCATTTCAACGTATGTATTAGAACTAGTTTAAAACATAATAGCTATGACTAAAGAATTATTTAAATTTTTTGGTGGCTCTGAGCTGATGATAGAAGGCAGAGTGCTGTTGATAAAATCTAACGCAGTACTCACATCAATAACTTAGATTTACAGTTACATTGGCCTGCCAGTAACTAGATAACTAGTAGATAACTCCTGTTCACAGGAGGAGGAGAAATCGAATGCCAATCCAGCAAAATAAAGGCTGGGTCTAGTAAGACTGAGAAATGGCATTACAAAATAAATCTAAATAAATTATCGGCATGTTTTGGATAATTGCATAACATCCCAGCATATGTAAACCCAAGCAGTGCCACCTGTTGCATAAATGACTAAATTTTGTTTGATTTTCCCAATTTGAAGCTCAAAGCACATCTTTGTTAATGTTCTTTGAATAAAAACGTGTACTGCAAGGGTTTGAAAACTTTTCAAACATCACATTTGAAAATATCACATTATATCACAATATCACATTTAAAAAA
>JBAJNP010003011.1:21019-42876 GCA_036877545.1 Yasuhikotakia modesta | reverse complement strand
GATAGCTTTGAGACTTTTGATCTTAACGAAAGAATTTCTGAAAAATAGCTTGTATCCTGCCATTTACATGGAAATTATGGAAACTCTGTGGCACATTAAAATGGAAAATGTCTTTGATGGGACAGTATTATGAGTAACACTGATAGTCACGGGAGGACGTGCCACTCGTGGTGGTGAGAGTTAGTCAGACAGACGGGGACAGTCCCCGATCATCACTCATCCACACTTCCTGTGCTCTACAAGATCCCTCCCTGTCATTAGTGTGTTTGCCCTAAATTATTTAGCAGTGCACATGTTTGGCGAAGTCTAAACACAACCGACACTCAATGAGGCAAAGCGCTTTCAAGCCCCAGTTGAGAGTCGACACGCTTTTAGAAACGGACTCCAAACAACAAACAAACATCCGCGGCGCATCCATCACACCCAAATTAAAACTGGATCTTAATAGATTTATTGATGCATTTCATGCTTATTTTGGCTCGTCGTTATCTTCACGTCTGACAGAGGCTGTATTCCCAGTCATGCGGCCCTGCCACTCAACATGAGTCCTGTTTCCTCCCGTCTGCGGGCGGCACTCTTAGAGGAAATGATGTCTCTCAGCGGCTGGAAAAAAAATCCATCAGCCCATTTTTTTGAGCGGAAGATGCATGTAATCACCAGCACGTGCTCGCGCAGCTATTCCCCGCTGAAGAACATCGTACGGCAGCCACTCAGCTACAAAAGATGACATCACACGCAAAGTGGGTAAACACTTCTTGACATGTTTTCAATATGATTACATTAGAACAAGCAGCGTTTGATTGAAAAGCTAATATTCAAGCCATGCAAATCATCAATCACAAGGAGCGCCGTATTAATTATTCAATAAAACAGTCTAATTCAAGAATCAATGTTGGGACCATGGAGATGACTGGGGGGCTCCCAGCAGAGAGACTGAGGGGGGATAATAAAAAAGGAATAGGGAATTACCCTCTCAGAGATGCGGTCCCCCTCATCCCCAGCTGTCAAAAACAACTGCCGTGCCCCGGTTTCATCTCGCCAAGTTTAAAGATGACTTTGGAAACACTTGATTTTCCCCACCAAACTCGTTAGGTCTTTGTACCTCATTAGTTCAGTTTTTTTCCGTCTCTACCTGCCTCTTTACATTTCCTATTTTCTTTTCTTTCTTTCAAAATCATCATTATTCACTCTTATGCCTCACGCTTGCAGTTTGAAGTTTGCAATTGGGCGCTGTGATCTCCAGCAATTACCGACCAGGCCACAATTAATCCCACAGAATTCATTATTTACATTCCCTTAAACAAACTGATCAATCGGACCTTCTGTACGGGACCCATATAACGAAGGGGTCGGATCTGGCAGGTTTAATCTCATCTAATACAAAGATGTCTGATTTATTCCACTGATCTACGACCTCAAAGCTTGTTCCCGCCACACTTGTGTGGCAGATTTTTGGGGGTTTATAAGGGTCTCATCTGTTAGCTCTAAAACATGCAATATTGATGTCATAATTGAACCCAGAAGTCCATTCAAAGTTTAGGACCATTAAGGAGCTTCGTTTAACTTCAGTCCCCTAACGACTATCTCTCGCCTTCATCTGTTATTGACTCGAGTCGCACAAGCCCAAAGCTTCTACTTTCTACTAAACCCAAGTAACTTTTCTGCACTTCAGCGCTGTAGGGCTACATCCAGCTGCTGCTAACCAACCATGTGACAATATTTTGAAACATTTTCCTGCTGCTTAATCTGTGTCACCAAAAAGCTGCTTGTTTGTTTAAGTATCTGCTATGTATCTTTAAAGCTGCAGTCTGTAACTTTTGCCTCTGTGAACATCTCTGTTTGAAACTTGGTTTACTATAAAGATGCTATATTTGTGTCTTGAACATAGATCTGTTATGTTCTTAATAACTGGTTGTTGTTTATTTTTAATAAGAAAAGTATGGATTGCAGCTAATGACCATAAACATGTAGCTTTTAACTTTTGCAACGTTTTATGCAACTTTTCAGATCAGAATCTCTTCATGAGAACTAACTGGTCTGCTGGCTTTTAAGATGTATGTAAAATGACTCTGATTGAATTAGTTAGATGATAGTTATTTGTTAACAGTCGTGTGGTCAGTTAATTGTCAATACCAGATAATCATTGTTTTTGCATCAGTCGGATCTCAGCCTGTTGAATCTTTCTTATCTGTAAGCAGTGATAAGAATGATAACAACACTGATTATTTTTTTGTCACAACTATTGTTTTATTGTGTGTAGCATATAAAATCTTAACAAGGCTGCCGCTTTCCACAGTTTAAGGAAAAGTCAGGAGGTTTTTTTATTGATTTAAGGTTTTAGAGACTTATTTAATTAATGAAATCATTATTACAGAATTATTGATATTATTGATTATTGATATTTGTTTTAGTAGTAATCTTTTGTGATGCAAAATGGTGCATGAGATGCACCGGAGACAAGCAAAGTTTAACAACGGCTGAGGTGGATTAATCTGTTTTGATGGTTTTAAGTGGTTTTGGAAACTTCTTTAAGACAAAAATCCCTCCTTAGGCTAGTGGAAATATTTTCTTTATTCTTAGGTCATAATCTTCTTAATATTTAATTAAAAGTGTAATGAAATTGTTTTGGCTAAGACAGTTGACATTTTCATCTATCATATGGGCTGTAAACAGTTTGTCTACAATGTACAATTTAAATCACTAAGGCCTCCTTTGACCCAGAACTTTAGCATTAAATGTAAATCCAATATGACTCTTGATGTTTTGAAACAGACCGAACATATATAATATAAATAAACATAATATGCCTCTCAGAGCCAAGCGAGCAGATTGGAAATAGAATAAACAGTTTAGAAAGGCGGTACATACAGGGTTAAAATGACTTCAAAAATTCTTATTAGTTATGCTACAAGGTCGGATTCAATTGCGATTTGAGATGCAACCGTTTTCCTCAGGGTCCTCATGTAGACAAGGTCATTGTCTAAGAAATTGGCTGTCTAAGAGAGTGCAAAAACCAGGACCAGGGGCATTAGTGCAATTTTTTGCCCAGCCTGGAGCCTCCCTGCTCTTCAACACACGCAGGGTTCTGAAAGGCTACACCAGCCGCTCACCGTGCATGTTAAATCTATACTCTGACTGTCAACAATCACACATATACAACAGCTACAGGCTCCGCTGTATTTATTTGTATAATTATATCCCTAGAGGGAGACTCCATGGTATGCCAGACCCAGCCGTCTCTGGTATTTATGTAAAATTGTTGGTGTTTATGGGCGTACAGTGAACAGTCTGACAATATAAATTGGAAGAGTTCAACTGGGCCTAAACTAAATTAACATCAGATTCACAGATACGGTATTATGTCATATTTCACTGTCAGTCCATGACCCACTGAGTGGGATGAAATATTGGCTTATTTCAGACTGATGGATACATAGAACATTCTAGTCCTTCACAAAGGAAAGTATTGATTGGTGTTGGCTTTGTATTCGGCCTCCATTTGTTGATCAGACATTGGGCCTGAACCGCATGACAAATAACACTTGCTGTTTGGATTCACCGATTGGTCGGTAAGCAGCAGAAAATATGTGAAGAGAGAGAGAAAACTGTGGCAATTGAATACTGATGAACACATGATATTTGCAACAGTGCTGATTATGTTGCATTTGTTTTTATGGATATTTTATTACTGTATCTTTTAAAACTTTCAGCATTTAAATGATCTTTTTTAATCTGTTTTACCTGACATGGGAAACCTTAGCAATATAAGTGTTAAGTATATTAAGAATTAACCGTAGCAATATGTAAACCTTAGCCATATTTAAATATATTATTTAATTTAACAAAAATTTAGGTTTGTTTTATTGTGTTTTATCATATTATGTTTATTGTGATTCCTGGCTTTTTAACATCATAAATATTAAATAAATCATTTTTCTGTCTCGATTATTTTCAGATGCCTCGACAGGATGTCTACTCTGCTTTTGGTTGGATGATGTGCCTGTGAGGTTGCTGAGCCGATTGGTCTGTTCATAAAGCCCAACCCACAACCAACAGAAGCGAGTGAATTCGCTTTAGGATTGTTATGTGTTTTCACTAAAACAATAAAGTCATACATAGAAATAAGTTTAAAATGAGCACTGATGAAATGGATACATCTAATATCTAAAATGAATCTGTCATTTGCAGCGAGGAAGAACGTTTTATCAGGTTTAAATTAATCAAAAAAGTTATTATTATTATCAGTTGCATAGACCAGTTAATGCAATAAAATGATGCTAAATATGCATAAACATTAGAATTAGGATTTAGGCTGAATTCATTCTAAAATAGGTGTTTTATTTTCCGGTGCATAATAATCTTTATTAATGTAATTCTGTTTCAAAGATGGCGTGTGTGATGTGCAGGTTTCAGCAGGTCTTAGACGAGTGTTTACAGATATAACAGGTATTACTTCAGTATTTATATTCACCTCAACACTGATTTAAGAAGAAATAGCAACTTATAACTTTAATAAAATCCGACTCAATGTATAAACAGTCAAAATTTTTGTGCATTGCAACTTTCATGTCTGTTTTTGCCATTGTTTAATGTTTTTGCCATGTTCTGTGCAGTTTAGAATCGTCCCCATTGTCAAAAGATTGTGAGGTTGTGTTTCATATGGCTGTCAGCTCCTGTGCTCTTCCTGTCTCCTGTCTCCTCCTCATTCCCATGCCGGAGAGATGGAGCTGGGATAACAGTGGTAGCTGGAGACACTGAATTTCCTGACAGCGTGGCATGATGGGAGAGCAACCGTATTGGCATGTTGATTCCGTGCCGAGTTGTATGTAAGTGTCAGAGTTCTATTCGGCTGTGGACAGACTCAGGCATGCAGTAAGCCGGCAGGATACTAAGTTACCGTACAATTATTGAAATATGTAAATATGCTAAGTAGGTGCTGTCAGAAAGCCTGAACGGTATATTTCTGCTGATTAAACCAATGACCAAAATTGACAGTAATTAACATTCATTGTACTTCTGGAACATCCACAATTATTTCTTGAATTATTGGTTTTATTTATCTGGCTGTTGGTGTGGCTTAGTTTTATAACATGCAATTCTCATACAGACTATGTGTCATTGCTGCACACACACATTTATTCTTTTATCACTGATCTTGGGTCAGTCAGGATCCAAAATGAACATTTGCCAAGCGCTAAATGAAAGTAAAAATGGCTTTGGCGAGGAAATAGTGAAAATATTGGCTATGGTGAGTAAACAGAGTTATTTGCCAGTTGGCTGGTTATTTTATTAGAACCTGCAAGACTGCAGTGCTTTCATTTGAATTGTAAGAATGATAATCTGGATCTGGCTTTTGTGCATCATTTAAATCAAAGACTACAGACTGTCTGCTGTAATAAATGTTATCCAAACCGCCTTCTTAACAACTACTACCTCAGTGTAGAAATGAACAGATGACACGCGAGGACACATGATGATATAAACCAGCATAACAGAAAAATAAAACACAATGTGTCAGGTTTTAGATCGCAAGAACGTTTCCCCAATGTTTCTATTAAGTAACCAAAATGAAAGTTTAAGGAACGTTCTGTTTTTTTACATGTTGCATTAATGTTTTTGGTTATAGGAAAGTTATTTAAACTTTTTTATATTCTGTTTTTAAAACATTTCACTAACAACGTTTATATATAAACGTTCTACAAACGTTACTGCAAGAATGTGTTTGGTATGGTAAGAAACATTGCAGTATGAAAACGTTAGCCAACATTCTGAATGTTTCTGTTAGCTGGGTTATAGGTAAATTTTACATGGATCTGAATGTTTCCATGAAACTGAAAGTTTATGTGTGAAAGGTTTTCCTTACATGTGGCGTGTGCTGAAATTTGTTCTGCTCATGTTTCATTAATGAGGCTCATTGTGTCTTCTCTGTTTTGTAACAGGTGTCTGCACAGGAATGACCTTTCCTGGAAAAGAAATCTTTATGGATGCTAGACTCTCCCGGTTCTGCAACCTTTGGCAGGTGTGGCAAAACGTTCATTTTACACCCTGGATACAAGGTTTTGGAGGCCTTTGATTGTCTATTTTGGCAGGATAGGCATTTTAAAGCTGTAAAAGTCATTTTGTTCAGTGCAGAACATGTGTGAGACCCTCCAGTTATTTTTAAGTGAATCCCTTGCTGCAGTCTGAGGCTGAAAATGCACTGGGCCCTATTTAATAGGAAAATCAAGCAAACTTCTTATAAAAATGGCCATTTATCATTCTCAGGGCCCTAATTGGTTTCCGGTTCCTGTGTCCATGCGGTGCAGTAAATTGAATGTGTTCTTTCTTTTTCAGCTCCAGCGTTGTGTTGTAATCAGCTGCGTTCAGCTCCAGTTATTATGAGCAGAGAGAATCAGGCTATACAGGCTCGCCGCATTCCACCGGCAATTAATGTTCATTACGACTTCAAGGAAGACAAATAGTCAGGTTGTTTAATGCAGAATTCTTGGCCTTGATTGGAAAACTAGTACTAAGCTATATCAAGCAATATTTGCATTATCATGTATCCACGAATGAGCTCGCACACCAAACATTGTCCTGTTAGCTACGGCCTTTTCAGAACAACAGCGTGTGAATATGCTATGCTAACATTCAGCAGTGAATTTTTATTTCTTGCCAAATTGTCAGATTTTGGCTGAGGCTAAATAACTGTTACTCTAACACTCACTGGGACCTATATTCCAGAATATTCCACGGGTTCCTTTGTGTGCCATATTTTTCTACCGATGCATATTTAACAAGTGGCACAAATCTCTCCATGTAAAGCCCTAGTGTTTATGTTAGCGCCTTATAATGAGGTCTGTGAGGGGACCTGCTAGGGTGGGCAACATCAAGACGTGTACTGTTGGATTTATTTGGCAATGTAGTTCCTAACTAACAAGGTTAGTTTAGGTTGTGAGAATGTTTCCCTAACGCTTTAATTAAGTAAAACAAACGTTCTTGGAGCGTTCAAAACAATTCAGTTTTTAGAAGTTGTATGAACATAATTGTATAAAACCTTTTTAATTCTGTAATGTTTTTAAATAGTTCACTAATAATGTAGGAATGATGCTGGTATGTAAGAGAACATTCTACATTGCTGCAGCTTTTTTATAACATTGAGAAGACTTTTAGAAAACGTTAGCCAATGTTCTTAGAGCGTTCCCTGATGGTTAAGTTGGTGGAGGGGTGGTGCCACAGTAAAGCTGGTAATTGGTGGGCTTGGTGCTGATAAAGTTCTGCAGTTTCTCGTCCTGCAAATTCCTAGGAATGTTCTGGAGTTAGTGAAACCACATGAAAACATAACAAAGCACATGTTCCGCAAACTCATTAAGTAGCACTAGCAGAGGTCATTTATCATAGGCCCATATGAGAAGGCTTCACACCCTTGGCGAAGACTCCAGAGGGAACCAGACGGGCTCGTAGGTTAATGAAGGAAAGCGGGAACTCCAGCAACTCACTGATGGCCTTTCCAGATGCACCTGGCCAGCCTGCAGTTCTGGAGAAGTGTGAAGCCATACCTCCAGATTAGCTTCTAGCACATGTTTGAGCAGGTCCTGCTCTGTCCAGTACATGAAGAAGTTGTCATTTCACAGGAATGTCCATATGGACTGTATCTCAAACAGATTATGGGTTTGTTGAGCTTGTGGAGAGCTTAGAGTTCTTCTACAGTGCAGGCAATTATAATGTTGGAAGCTGTCAGGTTTACATCTGAGTTGTTTGTGTCAATGTTAACCGCAGTGTCTACACAGGATAATTTAAACATGCACGTTAAAACGTTTCTAATTTCTTACTGTCTTCTCATAAGGCAACATGTAGACATTCTGTTCACACAAAAATCACTTGTTTGAATTTAGTTGTTGAGCTGAGTACAAACAATGTAAAGTTATTTAGAAATTGCACCAAAAATGTGATGATGATGACGATGATGAAGAACAGGTCACGGTTCGCACGACGCCCTGCTAGCTCGCACGGTTTGGTTTCTTTTCACCCTTTTTTACCAGCCTTAATGCTAGTTTACAGCCAAAGGGTAATAACTTCAGAATAGGGCGTTCTTTCCATGCAAGTATGAATCTCAACTAGCCAGGGCCCAAGTCCATTGCAGCGTATACTGAATCCTAATGGTCGCCTAAGAAAGCCTGACAGCAATACTTGACATGGGCATTAAATCATTGCCCCAAGGAATCCTCCATCCTGCACCTCCTGACAGGAACACTGTCATCTCTGCCAGGGCATTTCCTATGTCTCTTGACAACACTGGATCTGAATTAGTCATTGCATTAGATGTAAATTGGTGCTGTTCAAGGATAATAATGAGCACCAAGATACATGTCGGAGTCAGTGACATGACGCCATTTTGATACTGTCTCCCACCGGTTTATTATGTCTAATGGTATTCAGGCCGCGGCTGGCCGGAAAGTTTATTTTCAGTTTATGCACTTGTATTTTTGTGTTTGTTTGGACACTTCTCTGCACAAAGTGTCCATAGCGGAGCTCTTCTCAGAGGGTCAGTCTGGCAGTGTTTACACAGCTGTCTGCCTGATGCCTGATGCCTTGGTTTGTGACATGGTTTGGCATTAAGGCTGACTAACCAACAAGTCCGACTGCATGGGCAGCTCCATGCCACAGACTGGCACCGCTGCCGCTTGGAGGCGAGACCAGACGCTATAGCTCTTGGCACGGAATCGTTCTCCAATCAGTGTTCTGTCTGCCATACCATTAACATCTAATGTTTAATTCTGATCTATCAATCTTGTTTATTTGTAGGCAAATGGCAGCCGTGACGTTGATGTAAATAACTGTCAGATTTTCTCTCCACCGAACGCAGCCAGTTTACCAATTGCGGCCGTTTAATGTAGATGGCTGTGGGTTATTATTAATTAGGCTTAAATTATCAGTAAGTGCAGCGTAATTAAAATCTGATAAATATTTGATGCTAATTATTTTTTGCAGCCGTGTTAATACGCGAGCGGCGCTAAATAATGCACAGTGAAAATCGTTATTTTAAATTGTTGTTGTTTCTCGTATTCGTTTCTTGTTGTGGGTTTTTTCCCCCAGCACACAGCTGACAGACACACTTTCTCATTGAAAAGAATGAAGGGCATAAACTGATGGCTGGAGTGAGATGGACAACATGTGTTTTATAGGAAGAGAGGGAGGTCTTTCTGCCAGACTCCTAATTGAGGCCATTTAACAAACATACATACAGGAGGGTGATGCTGAAGTATAAGCCAGAGGCTCTGTTCAACCATTAGCATGTATTCCCAGTTGCTCAAGTTAGTGAAGAAAAAATAGAGGTCTACCACTGAAATAATGTCTGCCAATTACCGCAGTACATAGTAGATGTGTTTTACCGCCAAAAACTGACAGAATCTGCTGGTGTTAAAAACTCAGCCTCAGCCTCAGTCAAACCCGGGATCAATATAGATCAGCTTTGTCCTGTAACGGACTTATTCAATATTCAGCTTGCTGTGGTCCACTGCTAGCATGTTTTGAAGCATGCGGCCAGCTAACAGGGAACGTTCTTGGAACGTTCTCTAGAAGTTTTCTCTCAGAACATTGTAGCAGTAACGTTAGTAGAGCATTTTTTAAATGTTATTTTATCAAATATAAATATAAAAATGTAAACATTATAAATATACATATAGTATGATATACAATATACAATAAATATTTTATTTATTTATTTATTTTGTATTTTATTATTGTTATTATAAGTTCTTAGGTAGTAGTTAGTGGAACTTTTTAAAAACATTACAACGTTTAAAAAACGTTTGATAACGTTCTTATACCAGCAATTATGTGAATTTATTGTTTAAAAACTGGACATTTTGAATGTTCTTTAAACTTTATGGAAACATTAGGGAAACATTTTATGCCCTAAAATTGTAAGCTGGGCAGTAGTTCAAAACAAAAAGAGCCTTTATAGTTTTTACTGCGTTCTGCAACAGAATATGGTGCAAAAAGCTGCTCTGCTCTTGTGCCTGGCGAAGCAATCATGTGTCTCTTAGGGGTAAAAAGGGGGTAGTCGTGTGAGCGCTGGCGTACGGGGTGGAACTGAGGTAGAAAGCTGATGAGTTCCTGGGAGCAGTCGGAGGGCAGAACATGACTTTTGTCAGATTCCCAAATGGAAGGGAAAATGTGTCCAACGGTGAACAAAGGCGATTCGTCTCTATGGAGTTTGCCCCCACATGATTTCAGGTTTGACTAAGTTGTCCTATCACATGTCTGAATTAATTTCGAGCAACAGTGCAGGACTATGGCAGTTCTGTCAGATTTATGTGCGAGTTGTAGGTTTCAATTCTGGAGATCCTTTTCTGCAGGCTAGCACACGAGCACTTGAAACGCCACGAGATCTTCGCTTTCAAATATCATCGTCTTCCCATTGTATAGATTTTTCCTCGACATTTGTTGAATTTATTTTTCGTCCCTAATTATGTGACAACATGAATGGTTCCCCCCATGCAAACGCTGGGCTAAGCGTATCTGAAGCGCAGAAAGACGTGATGCTAGCATCCAGTTTTATGCACGCTTCCCCGGTGAACGTGTTTGTTTCCAGCTGTTGATTGTGTTGCCTTGTTTCGTGAGATGTTCCACAGCATTTGAAAGCTCATTTTCAGTGTCCCCTGCTGTTTCCCTCTGTTTTAAGTATCAGTCATACAGGTTAGGTAACGCCTGATAGCGACTTGGATGGTGATGCGTTTACGATGGAAAAACTTGTTCTCTTCCAACTCTAGCACTTAGCGTAAGTGAAATTGACATGTCTTTCAGTACAGGCTGAAAGTGTGTTATTGAGAAAGACGTCTTTTATTTTTTTGAACTCTTGCATCACATCCAATTGGTCACATGCTCTGATCATGGTTCTCTACTGGGGGGTGGGCAGGGTTGATACCACAGACACGATCTAATAAATAAATAAACAAACAAACAAATTGACTGATAAGGTATGTGCTGTAAAATTTAGTTCCTTAGCAAAAAATGTTCACGTGGATGTGTGGATAGCATGCTGTCTCTGTTTTTAAAGAGTGTCTCTGTGTTTTTCTCTAACGCTAATAATTGTTTATCATTTATTTTTAGCCTCACACACCAGCTGTTTCCCCCAACAGAGTAAAATATTCTTGATGCCGTTTTAAAAGATGATCGGTTTTAAGATTAGCGTTTGAATTACAGTTAATGTGTTTAAATTGTTTAAAAACACACTTTTCTCTGAAATCTAATCATTTTGTTTCTGTTCTTTTTTTAGGCTTGTGAACTAAATTGAGTATTGAGTATGTCTGCTGCCTTAAGACCACACTCTAGAACCACCACAATCTAGAACCATGTTAAGTAAATGATATGGTTATCTTCATAACAGGTGTGGTTGCAGCACACGAGTGATGAAGAATGATGAAGATGGGTGGTGCCCTCTCTCTCTCTCTCTTTCTCTCTCTCTCTCTTGTTCTCTGAGATGTGCCCAAGATGCTGATACAGGAAGAATCTGACGTGCGTCTTCCTCCCGCATTTTAATGAGTGTACCGCTTCTGTGAAGCTATTAAACGAAATGAACCATTTGAAAGTGAATTTTAGATTTCCGGTCAAAGCGCTTTCTCAAGAATGGGTGCAGAGCGTGGCGATCGTCGAGTGCCCCTCTCTACCCCCGGTATCCACACCGAAAGCTCGCGCACACAGCATGGATGATCAAAAGAGGCCAACAGCGGACGACCATTATGCCAATGACACTTTGAGTAAGAGTCATGAGAACAAAACGACATGACAGCCATTAGGGTTTGAAAGTGGGACTTTAAAGAATAGCTGAAGGACGAGTGTCAGGAAGGAATCAAAGGAAGAAAGTTAAATCTTCATAACGTTCTCTCGCTCTCCATGAAAAATAAGTTCTTCGCAAACTAGCTCCCATTCAAGTCCAAAAACACGACGATGAGTGTGTCCGTGAAGAATAAAGCGACTGAGGAAGAAGAGTCTGGAGGTTCAGACATTAAAGCTAATAGGGCAACGCAGCTCCATTGTGCAGGTGGTTAATCATTAGTGGGCAGGTTCTTGAGTCAGGAAGAACAGATGCCTTAACACGCCAGCGTCGGGAACTCAGATGAAGAGCTGGTTCCTGATACGAAGTTGCGAATAAAACACAAACAATAAAGTGTAGAAATATTGATTGCTAAACAAAATGTTCAAATCAATTAAATAAAATAATGTGTTCTGTGTTTTTGTAATGCTAAGAGTTGCCTTTAAAGTAATTTAAAAGAGTTAATAATTTAATAAGGATTTTCTTTTAAAGCTGTTTCTTTTTTCTTTGGAACGTTAAAGATAATAAACATAATTAAGGATAAAAAAATGTGTCCATGTGGCTTTTTCACTATATACAGCATATCCACTTACTGTAAAAAAAAACTCTAATTTTGTGCTTCACAGAAAAACAACAGCAATTTGGATTTGGAATGACATGAAGGTTTGTAAACAATAACTTTATATTTTCGGGTGACTTGTTAGTTTAACTAAACTGCTGACAAAATAACAGCCCCCACATTCCGTAATGCTGTTTGTGCAATTTCTAATTCCTCTCTTCAATAACACACTGTAATGCCAACAGTTATGTCTGATCAGCTGGATTTTCTGGCACCGTCCACACAGCTCAGCTCTCCCTGCCTGCAGTGCACAGAAAAATGCATCTAATGTGTCTCCGTGTCACATAATCAAGGATTTGTGAGTGTAAATCTTTGATCTGCGAGAACATTTTCTGATAGGATCACCCACCCTCCTCTCCTGCTGAAGCCTTCTGATCTCCCTCCAATTACTGATGTCAAATGAGTTTGTTTGCAGGCTGATTGGATGAGTGCTGTTCTGACAGAGCCCCTCCCTCTCCACCGAAAGCGGTTCTCCGTCCTCCACCGTGAGCCCCGGCCATCACCGCACCAGCTTACAGCCCCAGTGGCGAGGGCCCGGCGCGCAGCTGGAGCTGTTTGGAGCAGCTTCACAGCCAGTTGTAAGGCAGCCAAGCTGGGGGTCTCGGGGGTCTCCCATCTGGTGTGGAAGGGCAGGCTGGGGGGCTTGGCTGACAGAGTATGACAGAAAGCAAAGGAAGAGAGCCCACAAGCCTGACTGCCTTACAGAGGCTCACAAATCTTTTATTTATCGGCCTGCTCAGCTCACATTTGCTGTACTTAGTTAATATGCAGAGTGGGCTCCAGGACTTCAAATGGTGCCGTGGAGTGAAGCTAGCTGAGTTTGGGGGGGTGGAGGTGGGAGGGGCTTCTCAGCCAGGCGCCCCACTGGGAGCTGAAAGGGAGGGGGGGTCACTGTCCAGCTGTAGGGGAGATCTGGGCTCTCGTTTTCAACCATCCTCATATTCATCACCGCGATCGGCGTAATGAGAACCGCGCTTCGCATGCGATGCATAAGCAGCGGAGATCTTAAGCATATGACTTGCATCATCGCTGATTTTTATGCCGTTTGCTGTGCCCTAAAGGGGAACCGCTGAGAAATTTGTTTTCACTTGCAACAAATCAGGTTTGCAATTAGATTCTCATAATTATCCCAGACCGACATAAAGGTAACGGAACGCTCAAAAAAGTAATAGGAAATGCGAGCGCAACGCTCATTTGCATAGTGTGTGTAGCTTTAGTGTGTCAGAGATCTGCTTTGGTGAATTCTGGGGTATTTCGTACTGCCACCTAATGTTTTGATACATGACTGCACTAGGGCTGAAACTACAGTATGTATAAGTAATCAGTTCCTATGTGCACTGGGGATAATGCATGTGTGAAGTCTTTTCAGGAATGGATTAGCAAGACAAAAATAAAACTAATAATAGTTATTTTCCCACGTAGTTACATTTGCGAGAAAAAACGCCCCAACTCAATTCAAAATATTGACATTTTATTCATTGGCTTACTAGAAAGTCTTTTAAAAAGGAAAACATCCAGTTGCAGGGAAAGAGTTTCATGCTAAGGAAAGGTCAATAGATAGCTGTGTGACATTTTCTTCAAATTTACGCAGTGTGTCACACTGCATTGTCATCCAGTGACACCAATTTGACATGATGGCTCTTTAAAACTGTCCCTTTCCTGTCATATAGTGCATGCACAGCAGATACAAGAGATACAAGCCCTCCAAAGAGGCTGTCTTATCACTCACATACAGCCCCCCACACACACACGTCTGCACAAGCAAATGCCTTCACCAGCCTCATAACACTGAAATACAGGCTTGACAACAAATTTATACAAGTCCAGCACCCAGGGAGGTGTTCAGATGCACCTGTTTTGTAGATACACAGTACAGACACAAAACCATAAAGTTAAACCTCTCATCAGGCCATGGGGAATTAAGAAAGAGGTTGGAGCCTCTCTCTGGTGTGCATGAGAACACAGATGCCAGCCACTCGCCTGGGCTGAGAGCAGCCAATCTGAGCAATTATTAACTAGGTGGCGTTGAGAGCGCTGGATGTTGAACAGATCTCTGAGCTCTTTAAGGGACTCAAGACATATTATCCAGCAGGGCCTGTGTAGCACAACACTCCTAGCACATAAATACTCTCTCTCAGCGCTTTTTCCTCTCTTCCTCATTTGTCCTGTTGTGTCTTTTTGGATTGAATCAAGGGCCTCCAATTTGCAACTTAGCATCGCCACTATTTGCCTGTATTCTTCTCATATTATATTATGTTCTTACACAATCTTTGGACTTTGTGGTTAAATTATGTATTAAGGTCAATGTCAAAACATGGAAGATATGTAATCTGCTGGGAGTCCTTTTATTCATTATTACAGTGAAGGCTGAGCCCAACTGTCAGGGAGCTGAAGATACGCTCAGCATGGAAGCTTGCTGCTCAGCGGGGCTCTTCATCGCCCCCCCTCCCTGGACAGACCCTTCGATAGATTCACTCAGCTATCCCATCTCACTTAAAAACTTCTCTCTCCAGTCTGAGAGATGTCAAACGCACCTGTTTACATTTACATTAATGCATATGGCAGATGCTTTTATCCAAAGAAATCAATGTATACATTTTACTTTATTAGTACTTGTATTCCCTGGGATCAAACCCACAACCTTTGCACTGCTAACGCAATGCTCTACCAGTTGAGCTATTAGTGATGTCATTTATCTAAAACTATCATTTATTATTTAGTGATGTCATTTATCTGAAGGTAGACATGCAAACTTCAGATATGGGATGATGTCATGCATTCAGTTGTGTTTTGAGATCTTCTGTCAGATTGCTTGCGTTGGTTTGTGTTTCATTTTTGGGAGGGTCCACTTTTGCATTGTGATGTCTGTATGTATATATTAAATAAAATGTAAGCGATGTTTCCACAGCTCTTTGTCTGATGAAAATGTGTAAGTTTACTAATTATGTGCAGTTTTATGAACAGCAAGCGTGCCCCCCGCCCCACAAACCCGCCCCCCGTCCCCCCCTGCTGCCGTGCTTTTAGCTGATGATGGGGCTGTTCCTGCCCGGACTGAAATTCAGAAACGCCTGGGACCCGGACTTGATGGGTGAATCCCATCTCTGCTGCCTGCTTAGCAAAAAAAAGACCTTGATCAATTTGAGCCAAGTCTCTCTGGGGCAAGCATAATTATTTTCTGATTAGATTAATTCAGTTATACTTTGGTCCTTTCCAAAGCCACTGGCGTGCCTGGAAGAAACGCACTCAGTCATGCTAACAATTACACAATTAGCTCTGCAGCGCAATCCATGCAGGGAAATTCAGCTGCAGCTAACAATCCGCCCTCCTACACGCATAGACCATAACAATTATCATTTGTGGAGTTTTATGGTTCTGTGATGCTGATGGGGGCTGGAATAATGCGACTTTACCCTGATGTTTAACCCACCCACTCCTCACTCATTATTTCTGCTCTGCTGTGAATACCGTAAACGTCTCGATAACCGCAATGACAAACAATTCACGCTGATGAACGATTATTTTCATTACAGACAACATAATTGAATTCAGAATAGCCCTTTTCTAATGCTCTGTAGTTTCAAACATTGATTGTCCACAGGGACACATTGACCAAACGGTCAAGAGCTCCAATTTTTTTTTGCTCAAATTATTTTACTTACGGAAATATCTTTACTATGCCAATAAAATAAAATAACTGCTTTGCTAATTGTTTGATAATGGACAGAGATTATTGCATCATATTCTGAGCTCAATGCTGTTGTGTGTTCGGCCGTCTCTCAACTAAAGTGAAATGACAGATGCAAATGTTTTTACATGTTTGTTTATATATTTGCAGGCTTCGGTTAAACTGTAATGCAGTTATGATGATGCAATATTTACAGTCGTTCAAATATGTCCAGATGTCCTCACTTGTTTTGCTGTAAACTTGACTCTGATATTTCTTGCTCAGCGCAAGCGGCTCTAAAATGACACAAATGTTTTCAAATGCATGTTTCTGACATGAATGCCTGCGTGAAGTCTGAAAGGTTTAGTGGATTTGTGCGAACGCCGCCTGCAGAGGACCTCCAAAATGCACTTGATCCAATGTCTCTGTGGAGCGTTAGAATCTCTTTGTTTTACTGAGTGGTTTGATAAAAAATCTCTGTAGTCAAGCCAGAATTCTGAGCAACCTACTTTGAGATCAGGCCCCGTTCTCCAGTCACACGCAGGGTAGCGGCTTTTGTTACAGCCTGGATGTCCACAATAAACATCCATTTTAAATTAAAGTTGATTAAAAGAAAAGACAGCGAGCCTTCCTTTAGGAATGTGAATAGAATGTGGAGATAAACAATAAAAATCTTCTCATCTCAATAAGCTCCAGAGAGGATCGCATTTATCTCTGCGTCCGCCGTTTCTGTGTTTTAACTGAGGGCAGATAGGCGGGCAGAAGATTGTGAGCTGCGTGTCTTTTCATCAGTGATCTTTTCCTCTCGCCCTAGCGTAGCACTAGCACCGTTCCGTTCTTAACCTCACGTGTAGAGCAAAGAAAAATAACTTGTGACTTGCACGCCTAATTAAGGAATCCTTCCTGACCCGCATAGCCAGACCACGTCAGAAACGCAACACAAGAGATGATTCAACATGAGCTACACACCGGGCAGGACCCGGCGCTAATGAATACTAATGAATAATAATTACAGGCTCTTTGGCACCCAGACGCACTGCAGGGACAAATGCTAATGCGCTTTAAATGTACACCGCTAGGAGTGACTAGCGGGTTCAACATGCGGCAGATTAGCCGAAGGGCCCGCGCAAACTCAAGGTGAAGGATGAAACATTTTTCTCGGAAGAAATTATGAGCATATTGGTTTGTTTTTCCGTGACGCTGGATGCAGGCGAGCCATTGATGTCGAGAATTCAGTCCCTGTGAGAGCAGACGATTCTCGGGAAGTGGCGTTCCTAGCGCGTGTGTTCGTGACACCTTTTAATTGGCAGCATTAGAGCTCATCAAGGAGACTGTTGTTTGCGAGAGCGTTCTCTCCTAACGCTTTTGTACTTGTTCTTGCGTGGCAGGGAAATTAAACTTTGTGATGTTATTTTTTTCCCACTGTTTATTCTTTTGATCTGTGTGTACATTATTCGCAGCTCTTTGAATTTAAATTTCACTGTCATGTTTCTCTTTTCATCACACTGATGGTTCCAGCTCTAATAATATTCAGCTTTTAAGTCACTGCAGAATGTTAATTAGATTCTCTCTTTTTTTAATTAATACATCCCTGCAGGTTTCCTTATCAAATTGTTTTCCGAACGAATCCGAACACCGGATCGTGCACTTTGAGTCAATAAATTACTGTAAAAACTCCAAATAAAATGACATCAAAAACAATAACAATCTGAGGTATATGAGAGCAGCGCTCAGTTTAACTGTGTTTACATAAACAGCGTATTGTTGCCTTAATGTACTGCATATATTATTCTACATTGTGATTTGTCAGAACCACAGTCAAATCGAACCTGGCGTTTCAATCTCCACTACGGAGTCACCGCACACTCGCTGAGGTTGCGCTAGAAGAGCTCAATGTGTGATAAACGCTTGTATTGCGGGGTATTAGTGGTAATGTGTGCTGTTTTGCCTCCCTAAATGCTAGTGTTGTCCAGCTGCTTGTACTGTCCCATCTATCATCTCCAGTGGTGAGCCGAGGATTCTGGGATAGAAGAGCCACGTACCGGCTTGTGATAATGAAAGGTCACAAAGGGGGTGGAGTGTTGAAATTGCTTTACTTTACAATGAAACATGCTCAGTCCAACCGGTGCCTCAGCCGAGGAAAGCAGTCTGAAGCGGAGCTAGAATTTCAAATGGTCTCGTAGCCGCTGGGGTAATAGATTTGTTTTCAGCAACGGGCTGCAATGGAAGTCACCAAATCTATTACGCATTCACATGGATCTTTCCCATTATGTTGTCACGTTCCGTGTATTTTTCCGACGTGGAAATGATTTGTTATTGAATTTGCATTGATTTTTTTTGCATTGTTTACTTCTTTTTTGTATTGGAGTTTTAAGTTTTTGTTAAATCCTGTTGACAGTAAAGTGAAATTCTATTTGGTTCACGTGGCATATAAAATCTCACGCCTCTTTTCTGAGATATAAAGTTCTGTTTTTATCTTTATTTAAAGGCAACACACTGTGTTAGAGTTTTTCTGTTGTAACCTAAACAGCAATAAACAGGAAGTAATTGCATATTTGTGATATTTTAGTCTGAAGGTACATAAAATATATTTAGAATACACACAATACACAACATCTCTATAAAAATCTACTTTTAATGTGTGATATAACAACAGCTGACAAACAAATAATGTTCCTAATGAAAAAACAAGAGCTAATACAGCTGTACTTGCTGCAGAAACTGATATTAAAGGATTAGAAAAAATACATATATATTTGGCATTTATTATACTTTATAATGAACGGATTCACATCTTGCTGAGAGGTAATTAATACAGGGAAATCTTGAATTAAAGATGTAAATCTTGACACTTTTGCAGGGGAGGGGTAAGGGACAGTCGTCTCTAAGGCCTAAATTATTCTTAGCATAGACCAATTAACACCATGTATCTTCTTTTATGTTCAGTTCAATTAAGACTCTTTACAGTTTTTAAATTCTTTTTTCTTTATAGTTGGAGATTGTCAGAAACACAGATCAAAGGCAGTCGCTGCGGTCCGTGCACCATAGGTAAAGCTGCTTTGCATAAGAATCTGCATGTTGCTACAAAGGTTTTTATTCCATTTTGCATGAATTAAAAAGCAGGAAGGGAGCAGAAATATAAGCGAGAACCCACAGAGCAGTCCATTAATCTGCTCTCAAATCTCCCTATATCTCTCACTCTGACAGCTGAGTACTTCGATAGCTCAAACCCCAGCACACCGACTCTGGCTGTAAAGAACAATTTTACTTTTTGTCATTTCACGATCCTCACGTTTTATTTTGATTCTAAACCCGGCGAGCCATTGCTGGGAGCGAACGAACAGAGCTTGATACCATTGGTTAGAATTTTCTAAATCCACAGTGGCCAAAAATATCTAATCATAATTATGGTTGTATTTCTAATAATCTGCGTTATATTTATTTTACATTGGCCCCTGTAGGTTTCACCTTTAATAATTCTTGGTGAGCAGATGGATGGTTCTTGAAAAGAGCTGTACTGCTGGCTACATTAGAATCACAGCTCCAGTGATATGATACGGTCAACATATATCATAATCATATTGAGAGATGACATCTAGAGAGAGGCACAGCCTCAGGGTAGATAGATGCTTTCAGGGCAACATAATAACACAAACAACCTGTTTTTCAACACCCCTAATTGCTGCACTTTAATTGCATTAAGCAGTGAGATATCAATAAATCAATGGGCAAATGAACTGGGCAACTATGAGCAATGACTGTTTAGAGTTGCTCTGTATTATTCTATTGATGTTCCACTAACAGCCGTCCTTGAGATATTGAATGGCATTCAAGCCCAGCGCTGACATCATAATAAAAGGCAGCGATGAGCCGGCTGGCCGTGTGGACGATCTGATGCGGCTGTATGTTTCTCTCATAGTTGCATGCATGCTTTTGGAAATCCAGAGTGACACTTGTTTTTGCAAAATGTGGACATAGATCATACATACGTGTGTGTGTGTGTGTGTGTGTGTGTTTATTTTTGTAAGTCATGTACCATTGACCCGTTATTCAGTTATACTCGTCTGTTCCTAAATGTTCATAAACTTAAGAAATTATAAATGTGTACGGGTTCTGTAAAATGTTTTATGTTGTGTATTTTTCCTGTATATATTCACAGATATATTGGGGCTGATTGTCATACAGATACAAGCCACACAAGGGCTTTACACTATATGAGAACCAATAAGGTTTTAAGTCTTACACAGATGCTTGGTTTTTAGCAGTTGTATTGAATGTTGGTTTAAACCTTTAGTTTAATACCTGATTAAGAATTATTTACATTATTTATCATTTAAGCTGCAATTCTAATATTATCATATTGCTAATAGCTTTTGATTAAACATGTAAATCCATTAATACTGGGACACATTAAGGATTGAATCAGCTATATTAGAAAAGTCAAATAAATTCTGCTAAACTGTGTTTTAGGATATGTGATATTTTCATTATTATGTCCAGACCGTCACGTGTTTTAAATGTAATTCAAAAAGTGTCTGAATTGTTGTAATGAGTCCATTACATTATCTAGTGACAAAAACAATGATTTAATTTTTAAATTCAATCCTTCACATTTTTGTTCCATGGATTTGTTTTGTGATTTTAAAGGATTACATTTCACAATTTAAATAGCCAATAATTTTGTTATTAAATGTTGAGTTTCTGTTGTAAACACATGCCCGGCTAAAAAACGATCTTGTGTTAAACTGCATCTTTTTCCAAATGTGTGACAGATTTTTCTGTAGCAGGACTTTAAGGTGTATAGCTTTAGAAATTGGCTTTCAAAAATAAATCTACCCTGAGAAATATTCACCGAAATAAAATATGTGACAACTAGCCCCAGTCTCCTCTACTATATATAGCCTATGTTTTAATGTCAGGACAAAGAATAACCAGTGACCCTGTCTAATAATGACTTTGAGAGACGCTTTCATTGTTTGATATCAGTGCAGAAACTCCAGTTATGTGTGAGAATGTTACCTGTCAGAAAGTCTTTTACCCAATATTTTGCAGGAATTGGTGTTATATGTATTTTAACTATGCTTTGATGTTTCTGTGCAAGTTTATTTATAACTCGCATGTGATTTCACCCTAGTGTCTGTTTTTGACTGACAATTGCCATCTAATGTTCAAAGCAATAGTTAAGGATAGCAGGCTAATTCAAATATCAAGATATTTTGGCAGGTGCAATTTCTTTGTTGGTTTGTTCTCATAACCTCGTTGTCTCAATGCATTATTAAGTAAAATCTTGCGTCTGTCTTGCGTCTCAAACGAGTTCCCATATAACCAGCCTATGTGGTTTAAAGCTATTAATAGCATGTGCTGCCATCTAGCGGACGACTTAGGAAACAGCTTTTCTATCGACTGTAGACCTACAACACCACGTATTTAAAATAAGTCTTTCAGTGGTAATACGCAAACTTTTGCGATCATTTCTTATCGATAACCACACGTTATAAAACTCTGTGTTGGCAGTGAGGATTTCTGCGATGGTTTAGTTTAATGTTCCTTTAGCGAAATACAGTTTTTACAAATCCACATTGATCTCTGTCAACGCGTGTTTTCTTAACTTGTCGTGCAGTTTAAGTAAACAAGAACAAAGCACAGCAAAAACAAGCAAAACATGTTGTAAATCACGCATGCAAATTTGAGGATTTATTCGCATATCCTGCAACTCAGTGGGAATCAATCAGACTTGCTCTCGATGGTCCCGTTTTTTCCCTGCTGCGAACAACGTG
>JBAJNP010003011.1:0-20989 GCA_036877545.1 Yasuhikotakia modesta | reverse complement strand
CACACACACACACACACACACACACACACACACACACACACACACACACACACACACACACACACACACACACTAGACGTGCATTTGCTTGAATAAACAGTGGACACACAAACACATTTTTGCACACGCATCTGCGGCCCTCAGACACATGCACAGAGTTCAGGACGTGGTTTTTAATAATCCAGGGCTCAGTGAATTTGTATGCATGCAGACACCTGCGATTCTCCTGCAGGTGCAGGTTTGCACAGGCCCGGCTAACAATTTAGGTTGTAAGAATGTTTCTGTAACGTTTTCATGAAATAATAACAACATTAAAACGATGTTTTGAATTTTGTTCAAAATTTTGTACATTTTGTTTAAGGAATGTTCTGTAATGTTTTTAAAACATTCCACTACTTATAAATATTTTTGTGGTATGATAAATAATGTTAGAAAAATGTTCTTTTAATAACTTTGAGAGAACTTTTAGATAACATTAGCCAATGCTCTAAGAATGTTCCTTGTTAGCTGGGGATACGCTGTAGAGGAAGATACAACTGCTGCGCAGGTGCAAACTTCCAGAGTTGCTAATGTAACTCATTGATATTGATTTGGTTTGACTTATGGCTTGTTTTCATTCATTTTTATGTACCATTGCCAAAGTTTGGGCCTTCTTTGATGTAAAAAGCATGTGTCCATTTCAGCACGTATTAAACAATCACTCCCCCTGTGTGGCACGATGCTGTGGTATTCATTTCTTAGAAAATAATAAAATTCAACATTTTCAGTGTCTCATTTTAACATACAGTCAGCCATATCTGTTGCCATGGTGCCTTGAATTCGTACCCGGAAACGCTGGGGAAAGATTGACTCGCAGCCTAATTATAAAAACTAGATCTTTACATCCTAGATGTCAAGACTGCGTGTCAGACAAGAATGGCAGAGTAATGTTTTAGGAAGACAGAAAACGTTTCCATGAGATCATGTGATCTGAGGATGTGGATTATGCGCCAGTGGCTCTTCCTGGCAGACACGGGCCTCTGAGCTACACCATCAGCCCCTTTGTGCCAATTTGAATATTTTGGTTGCCTTTGGGTGTTAATGTTCCGCTGATAATATATCCTTGGAAAACATACGTCTGGAGACACATATGGGTGAGTTTGGGAACTTGGTGCAGTTTGGAATTTTGATGGCAGTAATGAAGACACAAATTAGATCAGGATTCTGCTGTAGTCAAAGGAGACATTCTTTGGCAAAGATAAAGAGAATATTGCCTCTTTTGGAAGATCACAGTAAGCTGCCTTTGATAAGACGTTACTGTATTTTAATGCTCATTAAAAAATAAGTTTCAATCTGTGATTAATTTGGAGACAAATTGTGGCTCATTTATAATAATAACATAATTGCTCAAGTGAAATAGTTATGCTATTAATATGCATAAATTGGTGTTACTGATAACAAATGTGCCTTAATTCACTTCAAGTTCTGATTTTTTTGGCCATAAATGGTTTTAAATTGCAGCCACTTAAGTTATAATAATAACTATAATAACTTTACATTATAATTTAACTCTACTTACACACAGCTGTGTAATGTATAACTGTATGTTTCGACCTACTTTGAACAGCCCTTAACTAAGCTAATATCACAAGACTAGTTACCGATCCCTCTTCATCTGTTCTATTGTAAACATGACGTGTTAACCGTCGCATTGGTTTTTCGAGATGCTCATGATACGGTTTCAGCTTTCCTGAAGCTCATTCCCAATGATCAGAGGAACTGGAGAAGAACTAGAGAAGATCTGAAAGCCGTATATGGAATCTGAAAGAGAGCTCAGAAGCACAGCTAGATGTGACCACGATTCCACATCTAAATTGTATTTACAATTCCATTGATTTTCTCAATGCAGAGGTGGGTAAAATTCGCAATTTATGCCCTCGTCATTCGCATCAATGAGGCGTTACACCACAGTAAACGTGAGCTGCCCGAGCGCGCTTCCACGGATAAACATGATGGGAGTTGTCGAACTGCTTCTTTGCGCAGTCAAATCCAATGCCTTCTAATCTTCTCCTGCTTTTTCTGAATTATTCAAAGAGATCTTGAAGCAACAGCGGCGTCTCGACAGCGAGCAAAGCTCCCTATGAGAGCCTCAGATAATGTGAAATGAATGATGAAATTCTGCGAGCCGAAATGAAAGACTGATGTGATGAATGTTCAAAGGTGGGGCCCGGGTCCCCAAGTCTCTGAGGGCCCAACATGCCTCTTTTACCTTTATTAACCAGAGATGAAAACGTTGTAATATCTTTGGCAAAATTAACCAAAACCTATTTCGTTCGAGAGGCATACGAGCACACTGGAGAAAGAAACAGGCCTTTGTCCAGCCAGACATTAGCAGCATTTGAACGTTTCTTCTCATGTTGAAGCATAAAGAAAAACCAAGATTGAAATCTCAAGTCAATTAATAGATGAAACACATTTTTGTAAAATAGGTTACTCATTTTTTGTAGGAAGCATTTAAGAGGGCAATTTAGTTAATGCATGAAATAATTCACGCCATGATGTAATGTCCATTTCTTTTTATCTTGAAAGGAAACTGCCTTATCTGCCTTTAAATACAGTTAATAGCACATAAACAAACAAATAGCTTTAAATACCATGATGTTCTTTCATTAATATTGATGGCGATAGTTGACCTTAGGACTTTAATGCGATTAAGTAAAACAATAAAAGTAATATGCACATAATTGTGTTTATACTTTAAAAACTTTGTTTTTGAACAAATACAACTTCTCTGTGAACTCAGCATAGACATTTCAGTGCAATACTCACGCAACACGATTGTAAATCATATCCAGTACTCAAACACAAAAAAGAAGGTTTTTGAATGTTAACAAATGTAGACCAGTTATATATATATATATTTCTGCCCAGTTATAATAGCTTGGCTAGCTCTGTGACTGAATACTGACTGATACCAAATGTAGTTATAAAGTTAATCTAACTGGGTCCAATCATATGTTCTCAATGTGCTAAAATAGAAGTTGTGTTTGTGTATTTGGTTAAGCATGACCTCTAGAGGTCACACACCAATTCCTTGCCCCATATTCACATCAAAATCAATCATAGCTCTGAAATATCAGCCTTTTACCTGCCATTGGAAAATAACTGAATCATAACATTTGTCTACAGTAATTCTACAGTAAGTGACATGATCACTTTTTTATTATATTGGGCAATGAAAGTTGCCTGCATGCTCTCCTGCTCACATTATTATGGCATGAGAAATCTCCATGGGCTTTCAAAGGCACAAGTATTGTTACTTTCCCCAATGCAATGTCAACTAAAAACATCTGAGAGCGATTGAAGCTCTGATCCATTCTTCCTACCAGGCCTTGATTTAATATGTGAATTACACATCTAAATGTCTGAATAAAGAGGGAGTCCTTTGGTGCTTTATTAAAAACCATGAAGTACTGGGTGGAATAAATATTAAAGGTTTATATTATCTCTGTGCTTCCATAAGGATAATGTTATCACTGGGTTAAACTATTTATACACAGTGCCACGGTTGTAAAGAAATAACAAGCAATGAACGAAACTTTTTGTTACGATGCTTCGTACCTCAAACGGGTCCGTTTGTTTTGTGAAACGACTCGGTTCGTTTAAAAGATCCGGTTCAAAAGAACGAATCATTCGCTGTAAGAGACGCGTGATATAAACTCTCGCGAGATTTCACAGCCCGAGACTTTTCCCGGTTACCTGAGGAAACGAGAGTTTGATTTTGAGAGGAACGATAATACTTAAATATCATCCCATTAACAACAGGTAGAGTAACGAAATCCCGTCATCTTTATTTCTGCACACTTTACAGCCTTTATCTCATTCTGTTGTGACTCGCTAGCGCTGTTTATATGCTGTTTACATCCGTTATCTATGTTGCACGCGGCGAGCTAGCAACCGCAGCAAAGCCGCACGTGTCGCTCCTGTTACTGACAAAACGCTCTTATTTACCCCTTTAAATTGGATTTAAGGGTTAAATAACAAGACAGTGAGGCTAAAGCGAAATGCAATGTGTTTATGGTTTATAAATAACGCGATGCGATGACGTCTATGGTTGTTTACTATGGTAACCGTAGCTTAAAATACCACAATTACTACAGATATTAATACAGCACGATCATAATAAAGGGGTTTAGATGTAGTTACCATGGTTGTTGTTTATGGTAATTGATGCAGGGAGGTTAGTTGATGCTGTTTCTATTCTGTATTAAATGAAGGTTTCACTAAAATATTGCATTTTTGCATTAGCCTCACTGTCTCCCTGTTTAACCCTTAAATCTAATTACAATGGGTACATAAGAGCATCCTCTGTTATAAGCAATTGTGGTGATAAAAGGGGACAATAACATTTTTATATGTGCTTTACATTAGATATGCTTCTAATGTAAACTTACTCCACAATTGGAGGTCGTTTCTTGTTGATTTTGTATATTTCATGTAAAATAATAGTAATATATTAATAGACAGAGGTGTTGATCAGTTTATTCATGACATATTTAGTATGTTTAATATGTTTCAGAGCTGCTTTGGTGAGAGCTTTGACTGTCGCTCCAGGTTGTTTTTGGAGGGAATCCCGACCGCATGTAGCAGGTCAGAAATGGCATCACCACAGACGCTTCAGCCGGTCCTGAAGATGAAGGTCGACGAACTCTTCCTCTTTTGGTTGAGTGAGCCAAGCACTCAGGCAATGCTGAAAGATTACCTCAACAAGATCAGAAACGGAGAGGAGATTGTTCTGAGCCAGGAGGATTTCAAGAGCAGGAGCACGCTGGTGTTAACGGAAAACAACAACAACTATGCATCAAAGATTAATGCGACGGACAGAACGTCTGCGGCCCTCGGTGCGCCGTGCAGCCCCCCGTCAGCCACACTGCCGTCCGCCAGTGGCAGCAATAACAGAGGGGGGATAAACGCCAGAGCCCTGCGCCGCTCCGTCAGCACTAAGAAGGTAATGCACCATTGGTCAGCACTGTTTATATTGCACCACACCACCCATCATATAACGTGTCCTACATCATTTATATGAAGAGAGCAAGACTGAGCATTTCATGTGTCAGCAAAATGTATATGCTGAACACCTTGTATAAATGTGCATTACCACTGATCTGAAAATAATTAATTTAATATATTGCAATATAATACCCTAGTAGAAAATATGAAGGACTTTATCATTAGCAGTTGGATTTGATTGTATTTTACATGTAAATTTCGAGGTCTGTTGGACAGTCAGTAACTTTTCCTTGGTTTTGCCACAAGAGGATGCTGAACCGCTTTGGCTGATCTTGGGTCAGTGTTTTGCTGCTGCGCTGGTCAGATGAGATTTGTGCTGCGTTGTGGAGGTGAGTGTGTTTGAATGCTGCTGTTGTCAGGAGTGGTAATGAATCTGTCATCAAGCGCCGTCCAGTGAGGCCGGAGATTCTGTAGAAGAGATTTCAGTGGCTCCCGGGCCTGTGAATCGGGTTGTACAGGCATATCTTTAATTACAGCAGCGTTTCCACAGCCCTGTCCTGTCAGTATCAAATTTATGTGTCAATAAAACGGCACATCTTTTAATGGCTTTTTTGCTTTTATGTAATGTGAGCAAGACTGAATCAAGAAGGCTTGTCTGTAAGTTATATTAATGCGCTTTTGGAAATGTAAAGATGATGAGGTAATAACAGCTATTCCAGTGAAACACAAGCACAGCATCACTGTAAATATGAGCTTTGCCATGGCGACTTTTCCATGCTTGTAGTTGGTTCCGCTATATGCAGTGTGTCAACATTATTCTCTCTGGCCTTTCTTTAAAAAAAATCCCATCTCATCCTTGCAATAAATTCTAAGATCTAATAAATGCAGATCTAACATGGTTCCAAGTCTGAGGGAGAATTAAATTGAAAAATCTAAAAACCAGAAACTGAATGGAACACATCAGATTTTTTCCCCCTCTTTTTATATCTTCAAGGATCACAAATAATGATCTATTTTCAGGAAAGACATCTGCTCATACTGAATCTAAAGGGGACATTATCTGACTGGTGTGATTCCTTACTGTAAAATGCTAAGCAGATGTGTGCAGGCTTTGATTTCCATGTCCAGTTATTCTCAGATGCCGCAGTGATCCCAAACTCCGTTGCGAGGTCGGAACAACTGTTGGATATTTTATATTTTCTGGCATGTACAATCAGCATATGCCCACAACTTGTCACAATGCATTAAAGGACTTCTGATCCCTTATGTTCTATTTTAAGAAGCCTCAAGGAATTTCAGAATACAAATACATTCTCTGAAGTATTAGTTAAAAATTCAATTAACGTCATGCTGATGCCCTTAGGAACAACTGCTCCAACTTTGACACAGGACACGGATAAAGATAGCCGCAGTTCCCTTGTGTGGGAATTAACTACTGAGAACCTGGCTTGCACTTCATAGGCAGTTTGCGTGTTTGTGTATGGTGTAATACAGTATGCGTATGCACCTTTAGATACTGTTAATTGTCAAAATAATTGGGTGTTGCCGCGCTGCTGATTGCAAGGTCGTGCCGCTATGTGACTCTGTGAAGGCAAATGTCACAATTAAATGTTAGGTGTGTGACCGTTGTGTCTAGCGTAACTGTAGCGTAACTACCTAGCTAGCAATTTTTACTTTAAAGAACATTTCTTAATGCTTCAAGTAAGACAATGTTAATTTTGTCATTTTAAGTGTTCTAGGAATGTTCAAAACATTTTTTAAAGGTTGTATTAACATTATTGGTTGTTTATATAAGAACAATATTTATGTGTCTTTTAAAAGTCTGTAATGTTTTTACAATGCTCCACTAATAACATAACTATGTTTTTATCCATGATGCATCGTTACACACCTAACACATTTAATTGTGACTTTACTCTTCTCAGAGTCGTGTTTGATTCGATTAATATTTAAAAACTGTCACAAGAATTGTTTGATAACTTTTAGAGAATGTCAGCAAACATTCTGAGAACCTTTCCTGTTAGCTGGATATACAGTGAACTACATGTCTAGTACCCTGTTTACAAGGTTAGATGTTTCCTGTTTAAGCGTTGATGGCTCATAGTGAAGGGAGAGAGATCGCATGCGTGTCAGACTGACATCTTTGGCCGTTGCATCTTGTCTTTTCTTTCTAAAATGCCTCGTGGCACGTAACAATTCATCTCATGACTCTTGGGTTGTGTTTCATTCAATTGTCCATCTGTTTTTGAACACAAGAACATATCCAATATGTTCACTCCCTAATCTTTTCCAAACAGTGTTGCTGTCTCAGACTCGGTCACTATGCAAGCCCAGTGTTGCTGACGAAACAGACTGCAATATTCCTTAAGAATGACACCAATCATTAATTAATTCCTGCCATTTGTGTGTAGCTGTTACTGGATTTAGATTGTGAATTGTTTTACGTTGTGGGTGTTTTAATTGATCATTTCTGTCACTTTATTGCTCACACCATCTCATGATATGTTCTGCTGAAGAAACTCACTCCTGGTCTGAATCCGGTTAGGTGGAAATCAGTTTTTTGTGCTCTGTGAAACTCATTTCTGCCTTGAAGTCTCATTTCGTGAGAATAAAGAGATTTCTCTAGCACTTCATTTTTGTTTTCACACCTCAAAACATTGTTTAGCCCTGCATGAATTCGGTACTTGTAGCTTTTGTTAGAAAGTTTAGTGTGACTGCCTGGCAGTGTGTAACTCCCATAGCCTGCCGTCTAAACTACTGTTAAATACTGTTTATATTTTTTCCTCTGTTTGTATCTTCCCTCCAGCTCTCAAGTCTTTGCGTGTCGGTTATCGCTCCCCACTTTTGCCTTGCCGGTCAGCTACTCTTCAACCAGTTGCCCCCCTGACTGGACACAGAGCTTTGTTTGGAAATTGGCGCTGTCGGCACAGACAGCTGCCACCTCTTGTTTGTGCAGATCTTTTCCTCGTTCTGTTAGTACCAGCTCACTCTTGACAGTGGAGAGTTGTTTTTACATACAGCACACACACATTCATCCACAGGCGGGGAAAAATACTGTTAGGGATGAGCGTTGCGATAACTCCAACTGGCAAACAAAAATATTGACATTCACCAGTGAGTTTTCTTTGGCTGTTTGATTTTCCATAATTTTTTAATAGACTGATGGGTGAGGGCAGCCGATGCATTTGGAGAGAAAATACGGTTTATCAGATGTGTGCAGCATCCTGCCTTTCGACAGCAGGAGGTGTGTTTTTACTAGAACGAGTGAAAAACCTTCAATTATCTGACATTTGATAAATGTATAGTTAAGCCAGGGTGGGCTTTGTTTTTTGTACCAGTTTGTTTGTTACCTTCTTTGCATTTTGTCCTGTTTTAAGGTTGCCACTGGATTTTCATCTGTTAATTCAGTTAGTTTTCAAAACAACACGCATGAGAAAAGGCTTTTAAAATGCACAATAATCAGCCTGTGTTTCTTTGGATCGGCGCAGTTAGAGAGAATTGATGTAATTGCTGTCAGTCCGGGAGAGGATGTTTGCCAAAGGACTAAATATACATTTGTTTGGTGGGGTTGCCCAAACGGAGCTGTCGGGTCTTTTAATAGTCCTCGACTGCTTCAGCCATCATTCTTTGAATTCATTGCTTCCACGCTGTACTACTGACTAGGGCTTGTCATCTATAATAAGCTGTGGAATGGCTGCAAGCTGTAGCCTTGGAAAGCAAAATAAACAAAGCCCATGGGCGGTAATAGAAGTGTAAGGTTTTCTCATTCAGACCTTGTGGTCTGTGTTTTTGCAGACCACCGAGTACTGCAATAAATGATCTGGATGAGACAACTTTAAGTCTGTCTGTATGTTAAAATCCTTGAACCTGATTGGCTTGAGATTGAGTTAAAGCACCGCGATTGGTTCTAGGTAATAACACCATGATCTGCAATTGGAATTAGAAAAATCCAGATTGCTGTAGTTGCTGCGGTTAGTCTGCTGTCTACTTCCTGCACTATTTACAATACTACACTGTATCCTATCACAGTTATTTATTGTGTGACTAGCCTGTAAATTGCAAGGCTTTTTATTTGGTCTACAGGCCTAATAATCAACATTTAACCAACAGGAAATAACCAATGCTTGTATTTGTTGTAATAATTGTGTAATCCTAACATTTTAGTTTATCTATGTTGTCCCTGGCTGTTGCCGTATCTCCAAGATACAGAATTCCAGGGTTCCAGAAGAACAGGTTTGTGTCCATGAGTGCTGTGGAATGCACACTAAAAAGGGCAGATCCACACCCCTCTGTCTGTCACCCCCCACCTCCAGCACTCACACACACAAACACTCGCGTCCTATCTCCCCAGCGACTGCAGGATAGCGCTGAGTGACCTCTGCCAGCCACTGTTGGATGTATGGAGCAACAGGCAGGGCTGGGATTCGCTCCGCTGCAGGGTTGAGGGGAGCAGCTGACGCTCGCTGGTGCTTCAGTACAGACAGGCAGAGCCGTGTCCAGTAGCGGGACGGTCACAAAGCGAGATCATCCTGACCCAGGCCGCGTACCGTCCGTCACACTGGCTCCGTTAGCCGGCGACAGTATGAGAATGAAGGAGGTCTCTTTACGGCAGGACCCCGACCTGAGGAAGGAGCTGGCGCTACTGGCCCGCGGCTGCGACTTTGTGCTGCCCTCTCGCTTCAAAAAGAGGCTCAAAGCTTTCCAACAAGGACAGGCAGGTTGTCTTAAGTGTTCTGTGTGAAACCATCAGACATCTGACGTTTGTGTCATTGGTGGGTTTTGTGTTGTTTTGTTAGAAGATAGCTAAGCTGTTGTTTTTTTGAGTGTTGTTGTTTGTTTAGCACACATTTAAAGGCTCCAGCTTTGGCTAGAGCATCTAACATTTAACACTGAGCAGAAAGGTCTGTCAGCCCAGCGCTGGACGTGGATGATGGCTGTTTCCTTTTATAGACATGGCTGACACTGGCTGGAGAAGGCAAGATTAAACCTGTTCATCTCTCACCGAGCTGAATCCCTGCATGCCACATCAAAGACAATTTATCCAAATGCTCTACTTCCATATAAGGTCTCGTTGGGAATTTGAAAGGAAAACCTTTGACTGTCAGAAATGATGTCACCGCTTTTGCGTCATGACAAATAGTTGTTTATAACGCGCAAAGCTTAACAAATCTGTTGTGTTTTGATGTAGAACGAAATGAGAATACAGTAGATCATTTGGGTAAACTGTTGTGTTTACTACGACACTCAAAGTCTCCCAAAAATACATTATTTTTAGGAATGTGTGATTTATTATTATGTACAAACTCCATCTTGGGTGGTCTGGTTAACTTTTTGTCTCTTATACAGAGTTGTGCTTCAGGAAATACTACGTGTTTTTTGTACATGCAGTATGTAGTTTTAGGTTGTTTTGAGGGATTGTATGTGTTGCTGTAGAAACCACAATTAAACTCAATTAAAAAAAAGTTTGTATTTGCTATTAAGAATTACACTGTTCTCACCACATGGTCACACAGTAATGTAAACTGAATCAGATGTAAAGTGGATTATAACAACGTTTGAAGCCACTTTCCAGAGACCGTGTGAATGTGAGAGGGTGTTCCTTTTTCGGTGGGTTTACTTTGGTTGGTCTAGATGACAGGCAGCATTATGTGAAACTCGGGTGAGATTTGCTTGACCCCTTGGAAGAGGGGAAAAATTGTGTGACCCCCTTAAAGACAAATTATTTTTACAGGCAGCACAGCGAAGGAAAGATGACTTAATTTGTAGCTTGCTAGTTTGTCGTTTTACATGCTGTGATGTACTTACTGCTTCTAAATTGTTGTTGTTTTTTAGCAGTATGCGGTGTTAAATTGCAATATTTGTGAAAATGGTTTCAGTGTGTTTTTCTCACCTAAACATGCAGACCTGTAATACAGTTTATGAATAGCCACAGTCATCCAACAGCACCCAGACATTACCGCCTGATTCCTATATTGTGTTTATGTGGTGTTTGTTTTTCCCTTCCTTTGGGTGTCCATGTCAAACCTTAAGAATTAAACGGTAGTACAGAGAAGGTCAGGGTAGAAAGTCTTCTGGTTTTGTTGAAGTTGGGTCTTGTTGAGTGTGACTTGCATAATCCAGAGATTGGGCTCTGATGGTTCCTAATGTGTGGAAGTTCAAGGAGGTCAAGATCTTCACAGCTGCAGGCTGACACTTAAATAGTTGAGGTTTCATGTTACTGTGGGAAAATGAGCCTTTGGAAAATCAGTCAGAAGAGGGACATGAGCGCAAGTGTTTGGGTCTAAAATATCGTCTGTTTGGTGATGGGTTGCACTTTATTTGACTGGATTCAGTGTTGAGTGTTTGGATGTTTATAGTTTGTTCTGGAGAGGGAACCGTCATCATTGTAGCACCACGTCGACTGTTAAACATTTTATTAAATTGTTCAGCTTTTAATAGCTTCAGGCCTTATTTGAAACTTTTTTTTATGTTAGACAAGCATCACAAATTCGTTTAAATGTCTTGTGTAGATTTGTGTGTATTTGGTCCATGCATAGTTTGTCTTGTTTACTTTAGTAATGTATTGATTGCTCTTGGCATGGGAGTCGTGGCTGTTGCTGAAAATGATCCAGTGAGCAAATTCAATAAATAAACTGCCTCAGAAACTCAAGTGGTCCAACAGGTCAAATGTAAACGCATACAGTACAGGGCCTTTAACCTGCTTATTTTCTTTCTGTCGTTTTATGTTTATCTATCCATTATCTAACCCTGAGATTAACCCTAATCTTCAACTATTCAAAGTACATAAGGCTGGACAGCTTGCAAACTTAAGGGCTTTCTAAACAAAGCGTGTAACCATGCTAGCTATTTATGTCTGATATTGTTTATCCTAATCTAGCAAACAGTTATAATTCAACCTACAATTCCTCACTGCTTGTCAACTCGGTAACCGACTGGTTAAAACTGTTTTTAGGCTATGCTAGCCAGACAATTAGCAGAAAGAGAACAAGTTACCAGAGTCTGTTGAAAAAAATCTTGCTAACTCTGTAGTCCCAGTTAAAAATCACTCACCTTAGTACTGAGAACATATTAACTAAAACAGGTAAAATTATTGTTGTTATTAGTATTGTTGTTGTTTTTCTTTTCTCAATCCATCCACTTTCACGTCCCGCATGATGATGTGTCCACGACAGGAACGCAAATATTAATCCAGAACGTTCCACAAAGCTCTTTAATGAGGCTGGGCGTCTGTCAAAACGCTTTTCAATTGGCCATCACAGACAACGTCCTAATTAAGCCGTCACCCCGAAACGGCAACTGAGGTTGAGTTTTTCCTCACACACGACGCTGGCATGTGAGCCGGGCGAGCCTCGTGGCTGACTGTTGTTGTTTCTGCTTTAGCAGGCGCAGGCCAAAAAAGAAGAACCCGTTACTCCAGCCCTAAGTGAGAACATTCCAAAGTTCTACTTTCCTCGAGGAGAACCGCCGGCCAACATCAACATCGACAATCTCATTTCCAAGATAGAACAAATATTTTCTCAGTTCCCCGATGAAAGGGTCACTATTAAAGACATGTGTCTCGTCGCCAAGGTAAGTGCGGTTTCTAACGTGCCACCTTTACTCGTCTAGCAAATTGTTCATTTGTGTAATTAACTCGAAGCCTAACTATTTACAAGTTTGAGGGATTTACTTTTCCTGTAGCCAATGGAAAATTATTACCAATGTTTATATGTCGAATCACTTATCCTGAGGAGATTCCGTGTAGGTAAGCCACGAGATTCTGAATTTTAAACGGAACGAGTTTTAAACATAATCATTCCTAATTCGGACCCGTTTATAGCGCCTACGGCACATGTGAAAGATGTAGTCAAAATATCCAAACACTTAGCGGAAAATTGTGATTATGCTACCCAATCGCTCTTTTGTTTTATGAGACGGAATGAATGCAGTGTTGAAAGTCATTTAAAGTCATTCTAATTTCAAACGATCAGAATGAAAAGGAAAACACACTTTCACAACTCAATCTCCAAAGTGTCTAGTCTTGAAGTCTTTAGCTTTCTGGAGTAAAAAAAACTAATTTCAAAACCACATGGTCTGTTTGGTGTTCAGAAACATGAACATAAAACATGAAAAGTTTAAAAAAAGACAAATGTGCCAAGTTTATTTTTTATTTATTCTTAACATGTGATATGACACCTTTAATGTTTGGTTCTTTAGTAAAGCATAAGACAGCAGTTTTAATACACTGCATGTTTCTGCCTGTAGGCTCATGGGAACATGAATTTTGAAATGCAATTTCTTCTGTTTTAACACTCTGGGGTTGCAGTAACACTCTAAATCTTTTGTGTCATGGCAGGCCTGCGAGTGCCCACTCTATTGGAAAGCCCCTTTGTTTCACGCGGCCGGAGGAGACAGGAGGGGATATGTGTCCGTTCACAAGTTTGTGGCAATGTGGAGAAAGTAAGACAATGGATCTCTTCACAGAGGCCTGTCGCATTAATGGCTGCACTGGTCAGCGGCTGCATGCGCTGCATTTTAAGAAGTGTGCGCATGGGAGCCATCTTATCCACAGCTGAAGTGCAGTTGGGCTCCGAGTAATTTTGGTGCTGTAACCGTTGCACCACGGCACCGTTTGATGTCCACGCAGAGCACTGCTCATGTGGATATAATCATTCTTTTAAATCATTATTCGCTCTTATTTTAAGTCATAAGTGTGAATTCTAAAGCCTCATTGATCCAATGTTGCATATTTGAAGTGTGGGGGGGTCTTTAAAAGAGAGAGAGAGCCTGAAACCATCTGCTGCTTCCCCACAGAGTGCTGCAGACCTGTCATGATGACGCATCCAAATTTCTTCACCTCCTGGCCAAGCCTGGCTGCAATTATTTGGAACAAGAGGACTTTATTCCATTCCTGCAGGTACAGCATGCTAGAGGAGAGACCACCGCTGCGAACACACACAAACTCCCACCCGGCTTAAAACACGCTGCACAGGAGCATTCGTGACTGCAACGTTTATTTGCACTCGTTTGCAATGTTTTACGCAAGCGGCGCATTCTATACACGATGCTAAATGTTATGATGTCACACGGGCCACGGTTATTCTCTGAGCATTCTTAAGCAAGCTGTGATTCGCCAGGCCGGTGATGGACGTGGCATTTGTATTCACACCGGTGGGATTGGTGGAGCCGCCTGGTCATGCCATAGCGCGGTAGAGGAGATTCTTTCTGGCGTTCACACTTTAATTTGTTTTGCGTAGCTTTAGCAATTGCTTTGACCGTTTTGATGAATGAATAAAGTATTGTTGTGGAATAGATTGGCTTAGTGGTGCCATTACGGCCGTGATTTATGTGTTTCTCTATCGTGTAATTTCTCGTGGGAAAGGGTCACATTGCCCCCACACCTCGCCTAAAATAATTCGCCCTAATTTTAACGCCTTTCACGCAAACGTGACACTATTTGACTACGTGAGAGAAAGTCACACTGTATGTAAGATGGAAAAATTAGGCCATGTGTATTCGGAGAGAGTCTCTGGGAGACTGAGACCAAAGCTAAAATCTGAGCTTGGCTCTTTATTCTTAGAAGTTTAATACCTTTAACATTTCCACACATTACGCTCCTCAGGCGGACAGATTGAAATGATTTGCCTCTTCTGCGTAATCTAATCCAGAGCCTCTTTGCACACAAATGGATTTAACGTTTGTCTTCTGTAAGCCGTGTCTGTTATAATACGATTACTTTGTTATATTGTGCGTGTGGGTCGTTTTTCAAGTCTTTGTGTTTCTCTTAAGGATGTGGTGGATTCACACACAGGTCTGGCGTTTTTGAAAGAGGCCTCAGACTTTCATTCCCGCTACATCTCAACGGTACAACCCACCTGCAGTTCTGCCTCTTTTATTGTAGTTAAATGTCTAATAATGTGTAAAAAAATGCTAATAAACCTGCTAACTGTTAGCTTTCTAAAATGGTTTACAAAGGTTAACAAAGTGCTTCCTGTGTCAACAGGTCGTTCAGAGGATATTTTATAACGTAAACCGCTCATGGACAGGAAGAATAACATGTTCAGAGCTCAGGAGAAGCAGTTTTCTGCAGGTAAAGACGATACTAGCGTCACACGCACCTCTGATGTTTGACAGTGTTTATTAACGCCAGTTCCTCACAGAACGTTGCTCTCCTGGATGAAGAGGAAGATATTAACCAGCTGACAGAGTTCTTCTCCTATGAACATTTTTACGTCATTTACTGTAAATTCTGGGAGCTGGACACTGACCACGACCTGTACATAGACCAAAGAGACCTGGCCAGACATAATGATCAAGGTACCAGTGTTTCAGTTCACCAATCAAAGAGTTTCATAAGTGTGAATAAAGATATTTTAGTTCATTTCTTAACATGACACTTTTTAGATCCATTCCAAGCAAGAAATGTGAATGTAACACGTTTTTTTTTTTTTGCATTTTAATGCATGAACAGTTGATTAAAGATTGCCTACTTATAACCAGTACTGTCACATCTTCTCCAGCACACTTTACTGCACATGTTTCAGTTTGGTGAAGAGTGAGCTTTAGCGAGTTTTAATGTCAGTTTTCTCCAGCATGACGGCATGTCTGCCGCAGTGATCGCTTTATCATTGTAAAACACGCGATTATTATTGACCAGCCAGTGCGGAGATAAAGTACAAACATTAAATCGCCATCTCACTGTTGCAATTTCCATGATTTACAGCCTCTTGACAGCAATATTTTCTGTGAGCGGTTGTTATGAATAAAGTTTGTCCATCATGTGATCTGTCTCCTCTCTTCTGCAGCCATTTCCCACAGAATGATTGAGAGAATATTTTCGGGAGCTGTAACCAGGTACCATCTTTTATTTGTTCTGGGTTTTGACTTGTGTCATGGAACGTTCATTTAGATGTTGCTGGTTCACATAACTCTGTCTCTCAGGGACAGGAAGGTTCGTAAGGAAGGCAGATTGAGCTACGCTGACTTTGTCTGGTTCCTCATATCTGAGGAGGACAAAAAAACAGAGACTAGGTACCTGCAGACCAGTAGCATTTACAGTAAATTACACTTAGTGGTTTATTAATATATGCATTTACAGAAGGATTATTCTCTGTGTGTGTGTAGTATAGAGTACTGGTTCCGCTGTATGGATCTGGACGGGGATGGAGTTCTGTCCATGTACGAGTTGCAGTTCTTCTACCAGGAACAGTGTCAGAAGCTGGAGGCGATGGCCATCGAGCCGCTGCCGTTTGAAGACTGTCTGTGTCAGATGTTAGACCTGGTCAAGCCGGAGATCCCAGGTACTGTTTTACTGAATGTGTGCTAACTTTCGTCGTTGTAAGTCATTTTAAAAGCTTGATGGCTTTAACAGCGTGATGTCGTTGCTCCTCAGGGAAAATCTCACTCAGAGACTTGAAGAGATGCAAACTTTCCCACATTTTCTTTGACACGTTCTTCAACATTGAGAAGTACCTGGACCATGAACAAAGGGATCCTTTACTGGCTGCGAGGGTAATAATAACTTTCTCTTACTTTTTATTATCGCTGTTATGGTGGCTTCGATGATGTTATAGCCACCTGTGATTCACAGGATGCTGAGATAATGGGACAGGAGATCTCTGACTGGGAGCGATATGCTGCGGAGGAGTACGATCATCTGGTGGCTGAGGAAACCGCCAATGACCAGTACAACGATGGGTACGGGTGCGTTTCTCTTTTACACGCTTGAAGATCTGCTCATGGACTCTAGATGTTCACTAGATCTTCATCCTGCCACATTAAGTTGCTGCATGGAGATTAGTGATTGGAGGGCTGATGAGATGTTGTGTGATGGTTTTAGGATCAGCACAGGTTACTAATAGCAGGATGAGTTGAAGCTCACAGGTAAGACACTGTAGGTGCAGGGTGAGGTTCTTCGATGTTCTCTGCTCTTCTGTTCTTCATGGGTTCACCTGTGAACTTCTCACAACCTCCATGTCAGATACAGTTGATCAGATTGGAGTGTTTGCTGCAGTAAATCATGCTACACATTTATTAAATAACACGTTTTTCCTCCACTCTTTTCAGAGCTTGTAAGTCACTTTGTGTGCCCTCACTTTTTCTGTAGCTTGTGTTTCAGAAGTTTAAAAATGTAGAGACGCACCGTTTGACTTTTACTGGAATTTGTCAGTTAAGCTTGATTTATTTTGTAATAAAGTTCTTAGGATTTTATAATCTCACACAGTGTTAATTTCACCATCAAACCTCTTGCTGGGATATTAAACGTTTTCATTTTTTTTAATGGAGAAAATAGTGTTTTACTGACTGCTGTCTTGACTGCTGTAGGCCCAGTGCTGTGGTAACAGTTTTGTGTTTCTTCCTCAGCTATGAAAATGCTCTAGACCCGGCTGACCACATCACATCTGCGTTTGACTTGCGTAATGAGAAGAGACCTCTGTTTGAGATCCCCAACCCTCACTGCAACCTGGACCTGGAGGAATATGAATACGAGGATGATTTTGAATGACGGTCACATTTTACAAAACGCTACAAGTTACCAAAGAACTGCCACCTGCTTTCACAGACCGATGATTTCTGGCACGAGAGCTTCTGAAATGTTTCCCAGACGTTGGACAGTAAACCAGCACTCTTGCAAGCCTCTGTTTAGCGAGACGGGTTGTGCCAGCGAAAGTGTGTTTATCTGTCTGGCATCTGCGTCCAACAAAGCTAAAACAAATGTAGGCATTACTGCAGGTTTTAAGTAACTGCACTGGAACCAGGACACTTGAAATGTTGAATGTGCACTATTTTTTTTTCGGTTTGTACACTTCTGATTGGCTAATCGGACATTCCAGAGATTAACCCAAATGATCTCAGTCCAACGGCTTGATTTCATTGGTGGATTTCTCATGGACTTCTGTCTACATGCCTTAAATATTCAAGGGTCACAATAATATGAAATAATGCAGTAATTAGACTCTGACATTTTGCTGTCTGTGTGAGTTTCTAAATTATAATGTATTTATCATTGTACATATTTATGTTGTGCCCGACTCTTGCCTGTTCAAAACTTTTAGGCTTAGTTTTTTTTAACAAATTATGTTTGTATTCTATAGAAGTGCTTCCTAACATTGTACTTTTATTGCAAAAAATGAACTAGTTTCCATGTGTCTTAAGTTCAATAAAGAGTTTAAATTATTTCACACTTTCAGTGTTTGACTTTTTGATTTTTTTATTGAGTGAATGAACAAACATTTTAAAGTAGAACCATGATAAAAAAAAATCAAGAATGGTACAAAGACGTTTACAAAAGCAAATGCATTTTTGCCTCTTTTGTATTAATTTACACCAAATATTAATGCTGGTGAAAAAATCAATTTTTATTTAATTTTACAGCACCTTTATAGTTACACTTTTCTCAAAGTCATCACAAATTCAGTTTTGTCAACTTTGTGTATCGACCGTCCATGATGCTTAAATAGAAATATAAAAAATGGTCTCATTGTGAACATTGTGTTACAGGAGTTCATGAGTGTAACTTTTTCTGGTCATAAACATTTTAAAAATTAACATCCAGCCAATAAATGTTTGGAAAAAAAAGTTTTGCTACATAAAGTTCTTTGACCTCCCAGAGCTAGAAATCTTATTTTTAAGACACCGTGATATAATTCATGACCAAGAGATCCCTGTATATATTAACATTATATTCTCGTTATTTAAACAACTCAAAGAAAACCACAAGTTTGTATGATGTATAGTAAAAAAAAGTTATAAAACAACTAAACAGTTAAAGTCCGAGTGACTGTTTTTAATTTTAGATAATTAGTCTAGGCATGAGAATGTCACCCATCAGTGTGTTTTAACTGGTCAGATATGTTAGTTTAACCTCTAATAACAATCAATAACAAGCTTAATTTTAACTGGTCAATAAAAAGTGCATTTCATCTTTAGCTTACATAAAAATGTGAGAAAAAACAGAGAATGAAGCCAGATCATGTCACTGCATCTATAAATTACAAGTATTTACCACCAGCAAACCAGAGTCTGAATTTGCTCATAATTTTTACTATTCAAATGGCATATTTTCATATACAGACATGATGTAATAAAGGACACAAGTCAGCACCGCTGTTGTGCTTTACAAGACACAAGACTCCAAATATAAAACTGTCCACTGACTGGTGTGAACTACAGTATTAAACATCTACGTCTACAGAATCAACGTCCACCTCCTCGCTGGCCCTCAGATCTTCAGCCGTGAGACTGCTGGTCATCGGAGTTTGTTGGACCTTCGTTTCTTCAGAACTGTCCATGAAAAAAAACAAGCGTGTGAGTATTTTTAAAGAGTATTTTTAAACTTTTTTTAATCATAAAGAACTATTTTTGACCTCACCTTTTCACCAGCTTGTTTCCCTTTGGTTCTATGAAGGGTGCAAGAAATCTTTGCTCTCCTGTAGGAGGCGGAAACATTGGATAAGCATTAACGTTTATTTGTGTTCACGCATTTGTCAGACACTTTTAACCAAAGTGACTTATAGTACATTCAGGTTATACATTTTATTATTTTTTGTTTTTCTCTGGGTTTCAAACCCACAACTTTGTACCAGAAAAACATTCTACCAGTTGAGCTACAGGAACACCCACATAAACCACATTCAAGTCATTGCAAAATCCAGGCTTTTTAAAAAGTAGCAATAGTAAACATGACTTTTCAAGCAGTGATTCTGATTTAACCTTAATTTATAACAAATATAAAATATTTGTTGTCACGCTGGTTAAAATCTCTTAAAACTCTGGTAGCAACCTGTGGTTTAAATGTATTTATACATGTCTTCTTTGAAAGGAGCAGGAAAATAAATGTTCATAAAACATTCATCCAATCATTGCATTGCAATCATCACAGGATCTTATGTTTTCAATGCCAGCTTGTTATTACTAGCGTCTTTAAATTGCCCACCCAACTTTTAATAACATTTTTAACCCAACATCCTGTTGTTAAAAGCAAACCATGCATCCCATGTTAGCTATCAACTATCCTTGTACGTTTTGCATTATTTAGGGCCTGGACTTTACTTCCTGCCAAGTGACCCACTGACCTTCAGAGTTGACTTGTTTCACAGAGGGCGACCTTGAGCGGTTGGTGAGGGAGGTTTGTTTGTTGGTGTCAGAGCTGATGAAGGAGACAGCATCCTCTCCCTCAGCCGTTCCCATCAGAGATGCTCTGTAGTAAATGAGCGGCATCCAGCTCTCCTCCCTGTTGTTGATAACCTGCTCACCAGCAAACTTCTGCAAGTAACTGTAGCTGTGACGGAGAAAATCCATCATGCATGTTAACCGACATGTCTAGAACTGTTTGCGTGATTAAAGTGCAGATATGAAGCCTTGAAAACCATTTTTATTAGGAACAAAAAATCGTGCCAGATGCTAAATTAGCGTATGCTAAATCCAGCTCAAAAACATGACTCTGCTTTAACTCACATCGTCTTCTTGTCAGGTTTGAGGAGCCTGCTGGAGAACTCGCTGAGGATGGTGAGGTAGGAGATGTGCGGCGGGGAATGTTTCTCTGACTGCTGAACGAATCCTTTGAAAACGAACTCAATGCCATCCCTGCACAAAGGAAGCCATGTGTCACTCAGAACCACAGATCTATTCACACACGTAGGTCCTTTTAAGTCCTGAATATTTCTTCTCCAATCCGTCTATATTTGTATCCTAATGCGAGATCAGAACAGCCGTCGGCAAAATTAATTCCTCAGCCCTCAAATAACCAAAGACGGGAATCTTGCACAGCGGCTAAATGAAGCCACGCGGTTCTGCGTCTTGCGTAACTATTTTTATTGTTGTACAAATATAGCGATCATTTGGTTATTGGCAGGATCATATACTAGCGTGTAAAGTGAACTGGCTTCACCCTGAATCAGCTGCAGGAGTTGAGGAGGCAGCAGTACCTGTGGATCATGGCCAGAGACTCGCGGGACTTGATCTGGTCCCAGCCGAAGGTCAGTGAGAAGCGTCGGGCCAGTTCTTTAATGCTGCTGTAGGT
>JBAJNP010003010.1:28501-42596 GCA_036877545.1 Yasuhikotakia modesta | reverse complement strand
CTTCATCTCCATAAAGCTTTTCAGCAGATGGAAGCATGAAGTGCTCCAAAATCTCCTGATAGCTAGCTGCATTGACCCTGCCCTTGATAAAACACAGTGGACCTGACATTAGTCATTAGAAGACATTTAGTATAAATCCATTGTATGTAAGTGCTCTAGTATAATACAAAACACTTGAAAATCATTCATGACCTCTAGTGGCCAAATAAATGAATGCATTATTGGGTATCACTACATCACTGGGGTTTAGGCGACAAGAAAACTAAAAATGCATTACATTAATATAATAAAATATAATAAAAAAAATTTATACCATACCAAAATTATATATGATCACCCAGAAATGTATTTTCATCCAGTACAAAATTGCACTACTGTCTTTACTCATTTGACTTTCATTTTACTTAAACTAATTAAAGTAAAATATAATGTGCAATTTGCAATCACTAAATTCTCATTAATAATTCTTCATGTCATTCGTAGTGTTTTATTTACAGTGATAAAATTACATATGTTATTATGTCGTTTTGGTCAATTGTGAAAAACTTAAACCACCCATAAGACATTTAGTAATTTGAATAGTGCATTAGTGCATTTGAATAATACAGGCGAATGAAAACAGTGTAGCTTAATTTGTCAGCGTGGTTAGTCTCCAAATGCGCTGCTGTACACTGATTGAATCTACATTCCTACAAAAATATTTAAAGGAGGGAAAGTTTCTAGAATGATTCTAAGGGCCCACGCACTTTGGGTGCCCTCAGAGATCTGCTTTATTAGGTAAATGGGTGTTGTAGAGGGCCCAACCTCACATTCTTTCATAGGGCCCACCAGCAGGTAATACTTGATGGCCCGGGGTAATGAAGATAACAAGGTTTTTCCTCACCATCTTGTTCTTGGGACAGGATTGCTCCCAACCCAATGTCCATTTGGAGCAGGAAGGGGAGGCTGTAATCCAGGGCCTGGAGAATCGTTTCTAAAGTGAGGGCCCTCTTCACCTGTTAGTAGGCTTCTTCGGCTGCTGGCATCTACACTATTTTCTTCGGCTGCCCCTTCCTGGTCAGGTCTGTCAAGGGAGCAGCTATGGAGGTGAAGTTAGGGATAAAACAGTGGTAATAGCCTGCCAACCCCAAAAAGGCACATACCTGGGATTTGGTAGAAGGTCTCTGGGCATTCTGGATGGCCTCCACCTTCTCCTTTGGCTGTACCAGATCTCGCCCCACCCAGAAACCCAGGTACTTTGCCTCGGACAGGGCAAGGTGGCATTTGCGGGGATTGGTAGTGAGTCCAGCCCTTTTCAACTCTGCAAGCACCCTCCGCAGATGGTCCTCCCATGTCTCGGAGTGAATCACAATATTATCCAGGTAGGCGGCAGCGTAGGCATGGTGAGGACACAGGAGAATGTCCATGAGCCGTTGAAATGTGGCCAAAAAGAAGGGTCCTTTACTGCCAGTGGCCACTGGGGGTAGAGAAAGCTGTTTTTGGTTTTGACTGATCAGAGGAGCCTCAAGGACACAGTGTTGGGGACAGGGTCAAGGGCAGGGTGTTGTTGTAGTAGCGCTGCTGGGCTCCCGGACTAATGGCATGACAAGGTCGATCCGCTCCCTCATGCTCTTTACATGTTCCATGTCGACTTTTGTTGCTCCCATGCCTCCTTAGCCACAACCAGGAGGCCACAGGGTTGGCGCCCGAACAGGAGCCTGAAGGGGGTGAAGCCAGTCGACGCCTGGGGCACCTCTCAGATACTGAAGGGGACATGGGGAGCATTAATCCTCTGAGGTCTAAGGGGAAGCCTGGAGAAGTTTTGACATGCCCTGACATTTGTGCTTTTTTCAGTTATTTATCAACATATACATGACTAAAGTCTGATATCATTGTAAACAGCAGAAACTGGGCTACAATGATATGATAGCAGCATTTATGTCCATGATTTTGTTTTGGAGAGAGCAATGTTTATGCATGTTTCGTGAAAAAATAACATTTTGAAGTCACTGAAATAAGGCCATAAAACACATACAGAAGATTTGTTCATAAGTCCTTTGAGAACTGAATCTTGTAGCCTAGAGTTTTTGCTTCAAAATTATGTAAAAATCATCATGTTTACTTGCTCATGTAACCCAGCTTACATGAGCCAGTGCCTGTGAATAAAAAAAATATATGATTACATATGTAAATAGACTATAACTATTTTATTATTAGCTTTCCGCTTATAATGAGTCAAGCATAGTTATGAAACAACAGAAAATGTCAAGAAAATAAGCATAATTGAAAACCGGGAAGTTAAGAGTTAGCCCCTCCCTCACTTTTTAACGTTGGGGAAGCACGGAGTAAAAAGAAGGGTGACCTGTAAAAGAAAAAACTGAAAGGAAAAGAACAGTTAGAAGCAAAGACAGTGAATATGTGGTTAAAAAGTGATTTAGTGTGTTGACTTGTAAGAGAAGTGAAGTTATGTTTTGAAAGACAAGAACAGTGTTCGCTCGTTAACAGTAAAGTGGTACTTACGTTAGACGATCGCAATTGCGCTGAATCTGGAGAGAAAAGGGAAAAAGTTAATTTACTCGAGAGAAACCAAAAGAGGAATTTTAGTTCTCCCATCGGGGATTCATTCTGATTATTCATTATTTTCTTGGTAAGTGTGTGAATATTCATGTATATATTGTCCATCCTTTATATAAAATCGTTAGTGTTGTGTTTTGATATGAAACAAATGTTCAAGTGATGTTTATTTCTGTTAGATATTTTGGAAGAAATGTATGTAATGGATTAGTGGTTAACTGGATATTTTATGTGCTAAAATGTGGCGCTAAGCACAGGGAGTTAAGGTAACCATGCGGTCTGAAGTTATGTGCTAACGCATTACTGTATATGGGTTGAGTGTAAGTTCAGCAAATCGGTTGCATTTTGATGATAAAGTGTGTTTAAAGAACAGAAATATGTGTATATTGTGAATATGATTGTACATTTATTTACGTGTGTAACTGAAATGTGTCTTTGGAATTTAGAGTTCTGATATTAATTGTAATTTTCCGCCTTGTTTTGCAAGGTTGAGTTTTTTTGGTTGGTTTCTTTTCTCTCTTCTTTTTATTCTTGGCTATTGATGTTCCTGAAGAGCTGATGCTGATTCTGGATCAGGAGTTTTGTTGGAGTTGGGAAAATTGTTTCTGCCATCCATTGAGAGAGTCAAACAAGTGCAGAAACTGGCGAGCCATCCCATGTTTTAATAAATCTGGAAGGTGTTGTTCATCATACTGGTAGGAAAGATTGTACACACCTCCGTATTATTTATTTTGTTTTTGTTTTCAGTTTTTGGAACTTTTGTAGTTCAGTTGTTGGAACTGTCAAATTTTTGGAAATTTTGCACTCAGAGTATTCAGAGTATTTTTGTTTTTCACATTGGACACTGACCTCAAAAGAACTGAGTTTTGAGCTTTGGACTAAGGACATTCATCTCATTGGGTTACATTCCTATGTACATTTGTTTCGTCTATTTTGTCTGTTGAGTTTTCCTGAAAGGAGTGTGAAACAGTTATTGGTTATTTTAAGAGTGAAATTTTGGGTTGATATTCTCCAGAGTGGGTAATTAATTATATTGAGCAGTGGATAAATATAATAAACAAAAGGTATCTAATTAACATAGTCAAGTGACAACTAGAGGTTGCAATTTGAGTTCATTGAATAGTGTCTATAGATTTCACTCAAGGTCTCGGTTACTACATTGTTTTGCTCCTTTCAAACTGAATCCAAATCTATATAAAAATGTATCATCAGAAGTGATCATGACTCCTGAGCGAACATAATATTCTTATCCGGACCCACACATAAAGAGAAGTAACCGTGAAACTCCAAAAATTTCCCTATGAGCATTATACACGGGGGTTACACTCACAGAAAACAATATATTGATTGAAATTTTCTTATTTATATGTTGATAAATAAGTCACTTTTAGAGTAGTAGTGGTTTATGCGAGAGGGCATGAACTGTCCTGCATAATGAGTGATTGACACCTGAAAAGACAAAGGACCACATAATAAGCTGCATAATGAGCCTTTCAGACAGGTATGACTGAGAGGCAAGAATGAATCTGAGGAAAAAATAAGTTTATATATTTTTTGGTTGTAGTTTAATTAGAATACATCTATAAACAATCACACTTCATCATCATCAACTTGGGAAAGTGATAAAGATAGTGGCTGGTGCAGTTAACAAACAAACAAATAACACAAGACTCAAGCTGTTGTGGGTGCAATATCCAAAACAGTGGTGGGAAACCTGAACGCAGGAAAACAGGAGACAGCAGAAAGTGCATGGGAAAGCAAAAGGATGTGATTACTACAATTATCTAACAAAGAAACGGCATGAAATGGTACTGTATATGTCTCTTGTTACGTGAGCAATTACCAGAAGGTGTATAGCTGATAACAAACTGCATCACTAATAAGAATCGACGTGCGTATATGTCTATTGATGTGCTACTTATCAGCTTTTTGATACATTTACACCATCATGATGAAGCATGGCATTTTACTTGGTTAGCATTACTTGGTTAGCATAGTAAGTATCACATTACTGTTTTGTGTCTTGTTTGCGTTCTTCATACGAACAGCGCGCTCAGTGCTGGACGGGATCACATTAGTTATAATGAGGCAATACCGGAGAAAGCAAAACACTCCATATTTTCATACAGATTACATATAAACTAATTATTTGTTGTCAACCTCATTTCACTGAGATTCGCGTTGTTTTATTTACGTGTCTGTGAAGAGAGGTGACTGAGACAGAGACGGCTGAGAGCGCACCCTGTTTATTTTCTTTATTCTACAGAATTACATCATTGTTGTTATTATGAGTGTATACAAATAAAATTAAACCCTCTACAGTTTTGATTGATTTATTGCTCTTATCTGTATGATCAAAACTGAACGTGTAATTTAAGTCTTTTTTGCCGTCTTTTGGCGTTATGCCTCAAAACGTGTATACGTGTTTGTCGACTCCAGAGGGTTAAGTCCCAGTCTCTTCAATCTTCGGTCACTACTCTTCAAAGCATCTGTTTTATTTGCTTAAACCACTCCGCCAGGCTGTGAGTCTGTGGGTGGTACATGGTAGTCCTTAAGAGTTCAGCCATTAGGTGGGACATGAACGGGGCTCTTATAGTATACCCACTCTGGTGTGGGGTAGGTAGTGGGTGGCGTAGTCCACGATCATGAGGATGTGTTCGTTACCCCAGGCAGACTTTGGCAATGGCCCACCAAGTCCTCCTGATCCGCTCAAAGGGCGCCTCTATATAGTGCAGTGGGATAAGTGGGCTGGGGGAAGGTGTTCTGGGTGTGTTTGCCCTCCAGTGTCTGCACTTGGGCCCAACAGTGCTTTAGCCGGTCATCCTCACAATGTTCTTTTCCAAAAGAACCCCCAGTGACCTGTTGGAAAACATCAAAGTACAAGTAAGTGTTAAAGAAGGAGGCCTCACCCTATCCCCTGCTATAAAGGTGGACTGCCTCTGCTTCCGGCTACCTTCTGCACCAAGAGCATCATGCCCCAGTTGAACATTAAAGGACACAGAACTGAAACCATCTTGCGAACAATGGACAGGCAGGACCAGTCAAGAGTTGTGAGCTCATTATGCTCATAAGCTCATAATTAATTCATATGTCATTATCAATTACCTTACTCTTCTGTGATGATGTGTAACTTTGGCCAGTTTATTTCTGAGGTTCTCAATACAATCAAGAATAGTTATTATGTCTATGATTGTCTTCTGTCAAAAGGGCAATCCAGTTTACAAATGACCTTAGGGAAGCATGTGCCCAAGGAGGATTCACCTTGAATGAGTGGGTGAGCAACAGCTGCAAAGCCCTTGCAACCATTTGGGTAAGTTACAGAGCCACTCTTGTGAAACAACTTGACTTGATTTGAGAAGAAACACATCTGGAGAATCTTGAGGTCAAGTGAAACATTCAATTTCTGGATTGTAACAGCCTCAGAAATGACTTAGAGAATGGGGAAAAACTCACACAACCCACCAGGGGGCCAAGGGTCCCAGTAAGCCATGCCATCCCCAAAGACCTTATCATCTCCTTCAAGCTGTTGATGGTCGTAAAACTGGTAACAGGTGAGAAACTTGTGTTTTCTTAATGCTCTTTTGGATCACAAAGTGGTGCTAGGGTAGACTCAGCGACTCCCTCACCCCCCTTGCTGATCGTAAATGGGTGAGAGCTTAGACATACTTCCCAGCTTCAAAAGAATGCCATTGAAAATGCCATCCTGCTTGAAACATTTGCAGGAAAGCAAGATGTTTAACAAAGCCCTCAGTGAAGACCCCTCATATCACTAAATAAGCTGTTCTAAATGTATATGTGTATATTTCTGCATTGCATGCCTGTATACATGTCATGTCACGTCACCCTTTATTCTTACCTTCTGTGCTCATATTGTGCAAGTATAATATAATTACTGTGTATGTGTGTTAAACCCTACCATGTTTAGTCTTAAAACAATGCTGTTTGGAACCACTGATCATTGGTGATTGTTGTTTTTTTCAGTTGATGAAAAAAACAACAATCTTATAAGTATGGTACCATTTTCCCTAGACTAGGAATTACTAGTAGTTCAGTCTTGGCAGGGTTGAGTTGAAAGTGATGATTCATCATTCAAGTTGAGATGTCCGTAAGGCAGGCTGTGATGCGAGCAGCAACTCTAGTGTCCGACGTTTAAAAGGAGAAGTACAGTTGTTTTTTGTTGGCGTAGCAGTGATATGAAAATGTGTTTCTTGATGACAGACCCTAGTGGAGACATATAGATGGAAAAGGGAGTGGTCCAAGAAAAGAGCCCTGAGGAACTGCAGTGATGAGGTGATGTGGCCTCGAGGCCTCGCCCCTCTAGGACACCCTGAAGGAGCTACCTGAGAGGTATGAGGTAAACCACTGAAGTGCAGGTCCTGAGTTGCCCATTTTCCTGAGGCTTGATAGAATCTCATGATTGACAGTGTCAAAAGCAGCAGACAAATACAGCAAAATAAGGATGGATGATTTAGATGCAGCTCTTGCCAATCGTAGAGCATTAGTAACAGAACGTAGAGCCATCTTAGTTAAGGGGCCACTTTTGAAGCGACCAATTGGTTGGTGTTTGGTAGGTTGTTCTTTGTGAGGAAAGTAGAGAGTTGCTTGAACACAACTCGCTCAAGGTTTTATATATGCGAGTGGGCAGAGGTTGTTGAGACAGGATGTTAGTGTGGAGCAGAGAGTGTTAGTAGGAGTGTTAATGTCGAGTCCAGAGAGTTGACTCGACAGTGAGGAGGAGACTAAAGAGGACAGATGGTTCGGGGAGGTGCCTCACTAGAGGTGCCAGTAGTGATGTTGAGGTTGAGAGTGATAAGGAAGTATTCAGAGGTGTGCAGAGGGGTAACAGATGCGTTATCAGTACAGCAATATCAAGTATAGATGAGATCTAACTGATCACCTGACTTATGGGTTGAAGTAGTGATCAGTCGTTTCTCTGGGTGGATGTTGAAGTCACCAAGTACAATTAGTGGAGTGACATCCTCTGGGAGGTTGGACAGTAGCAGATCAAACTCTTCTAGGAAGTCACCTAGTTGGCCTTGTGGACGATAAATAACTACAAGATGAATTTTAGTGGGGTGGGTGATGGTAATTGCATGAGATTCAAATGAGGTGTAACTTCCAAGAGATGATAAAGGTTGAATTTCCAATCTTTGGAGATGAGTAGGCCCGTGCCTCCACCTCGACCAACTGGGGGAAGTGTGTGGGAGAGGATGAAATTCATGGAGAGGGCTGCAGGAGTGGCAGTGTCCTCTGGTTTGATCCACATCTCAGTGCCATGAGTTGTAGGTCTAAGTGTGAGGCGATAGCTGAAATAAAGTCTGCTTTTTTTGCAGCAGATTGGCAGTTCCAGAGCCCGATAGGAAGAGAGAGTAAGGAGTCAGAGGACAGGGGGACAGTGAGAAGGTTGCTGGGGTTGTGTGACCTCCAGCATGTAGAATGGGGTTTACAGGTGCAGATAGTAATGGTAGAAATTTGGAAGCACATAGTGAAAACAGAACAAGAGTACAGGTAGTAGAGTAGATAAAAATTTAATAATTAGTGAAAGTAGAGTAAATAAACAGAAGAGCAAAGACAATACTTAAGTGCTTTGTCAGTGTCTTTGCTTTGTGGAGTCACGCAGGTAGAGTCACTGGTCTTTACACTCATTGGTCTTTACACGATGAGGGCTTCACATGAGGGCTGCCGCGATCTTTGAGGATGGTATGGTTTACTGGGACCCTTGGCCCCCTGGTGGGGACTTGGTTACCTCCCCCCATTTTCTAAGTCATATCTAAAGCTGTTACAATCCCAATGGCTACTGACCTCGATGTGGCCTCAGGACCACATGCTACTTTCCTCTCTTATGGATGTCGGAGTCCAGGAAGGTTCTGGCAGACGATGGTTAGCCGGGTCAGGAAGGCTGGATTGCAGGTGGTTCTTAATTGTCCTTGGTGTTGTGTGTTGAGTTGAGTTCCATGAGGTTGGGCTCTGGCTCAGCCTGGGTGTTTTTCTTTCCCTGCTCCCCCCCTCTGCAGTCCTCAACTATGGTTCAGGATTCAGGGTGAAGTGGTGGTCCCTGATGAAGGTTGGGATCTCCAGTTTAGTGTAGTATTCCTCACTGGGGCATTGATAATGTGGCAGGTCATCACTGTGGAGGATAACGTCTTTTGGACCTGCCTCCACATTGTTTGGTTGGGCAGACTGATGCAGGTGGCAGTATCACAGGTCAGAGTGACCACACGGGCTGGGGCGTTGATCAGCCACCAGTCTCTCACAATCTCAGCTTGAGTAAAGATGACCTGGGCACAAAGCTTACGACAACAGGTATTGTTCACCAAGGGTTTCAACCCACAGCTGCTGTTGGTGTTGTCCCGGAGAAAGGGTTTGCTCGGGCAGTAGTTGTGACTGCCTTTAGTTAGTGTGATAGAAGTCCCCTTGACAGATGATGTTGAGCTGTCTGAAATGGCTGGACGAAGCTGTAGTACCAGAGATTGTCACCTACATCTAGTTCCTCTTGTGATGACTTACAGCCGTAGTCCGCCTTCTGGCTCTCAGCGCTTTTCTGGTAAAGGGCAAAGGTTGTTCTTGGATGCTGGTCAAGTTCATTGAGGTACTAATGTGTGTTGTAGACGGTGACAGGTTTGGAGTCCCCTGGTTGGTACAACAGGTGTAACAGCGCCATCTGCCGCCCAGTCATTACTTCAAAGGGGGAGACATGATTAGTAGATTTCTATGGAGTCGTTCTGATGGCCATAAGCACAACGTAGTCCTTTTGGTTTGCCAACACATACCTTTTTAGCATACTGGTCAATGTTCGTTTAGTTTGCTCCACTTGGCTAGAAGAGATTGGGTGATAACTTATGTGGAGTTGGGTATGTCTGCCCAAGCGTTTCCACATGTCCTGGGTGATCTTAGCCATGAATTGGGTGCACTGATCTGAGTTGGCTCTCAGTGGCAGTCTGAACCTGACGTAGATGTGGTTCATGAGGAAGTATGCTGTGGTCTGAGCAGTGTTGTTGGGTGTTGGGAGGCACTTTACCCACTTTTGTGCATTGGTGGATGACAGTAGAGAAGTATTTGGTCCCCTTGTGGACCCGGTAGTGGTCCAACCCAGTTTATCTGCAGGTCCGACCATGGAAAGTTGGTTCCTCTATGTTGCAGTGGGGCTCTGTGGTTTGGGTTTTCCGGATGCAATTGGCAACAAAACAGGCACCTTCTGACGTATCCTGCTACATCCTACATGACTTTGACCTTTTCTGGCATAACAAATGTGATGGCAATGAGCTTAAAGGTTTATGTAAACAGTGCTGTCTGTGCTTTCCTCTGGTGTCAGGGACCTATCACTGGCACAGTGAGCTCAGAATTGCAAAAGTCCTGGCTTATTAGCCATCCCAGCCAATGGGCTTTGAGAATTGTACACTGGGCAGGATCTACACTGCACAGGTTGCCACTTCAGTCATGGGTGTGGCTTCCAGTATAAGGCCAAGCTCCATGCACTCTATTGGCCCATGCCACCTCATTTATAGTGTTCATGTGTGTCAGGAGTCAAACCTGGATGTCTGCTCCAGTGTGGACATCATGCTGTGGGTCATGGAGAACCAGGAAGTAAAACATTAAGCCCCAGTCATTCCACTTAAAGTTCAGGTTGGCAGGTGAGAGAGTCCAACGGGAACCACATGCACTTGACGGCAAAGGGAATGTCTGGTTGTTCTTGGTGAGGGTGTTGAACAATGCAAGACTGATGACTGAGTTACCTGCCCAAGGACCCAGTATGGTGTTTGTAACTGCTGTGTTGTTGAAACAGGATGCCTGGCATAAACTGAGGGCAGTAGGCTCTGAGGCTCTGGTGAGTTGTAGAGTGCAAAGGAGTGAACTGTAGCCTTGGTCTGGGACAGAGTTCATGCGGATGGCTGGGGGGTCATCCTTGACCTCAGTGCTTTGGTCAGGTCGGCTGGCTGAAAGGTAGAGTTTCCTGCACTTGAGCCCAAATTGTCAGCTGGTAAAGTCCATTAGGGCTCAGAGTGGTCTAGCAGATCTCTACACACGAGAAGAGAATATATATCCGTTTGTGATCTGTACACTGGGTGTACAGGATTCATTGGACCAGATGGTTGGAAATCATCTGTTGTAGTTAAAGTTTAGTTTGGTGGTAAACTGCACATTAAGCATGCATCTTTGTTTCCTGTGCCTCTGTTGGTAGGCAGAAAAATGAACACAACACTCTCTGGTACCTGATGGTCCTGGCTGGTTGTTGTTGAGATGCTGCTTGAATATGAAGGTCGTTGGTCTGTGGGATGACCGTCCATGATGAGCTGGGTCACAGAGCTTTGGCAGGTGCAGGAATGGTTACATGTGGGTGGTCGGTCCGGTTCCCATGGAGCGCCATCCTGATGGCTGTCTGATGACAAAGGTTGGCTGCATGACCTCTCGGGTCCCGAGGTTCATGGTCTCCATGAACCCCCTTGTGGCTGTACCATTCCTGGCTAGCAAAGTCACTTGGTCCTCTGTCACAGTATCTTTTGTGGTGGCGCAGTTGTGCGCCCTCTGGTGGCAGTTCAAGACAAAAACAGGAAGGAAAACATTTGTAATAGTCCTTATGCTGAGGCTGCTTGTAATTCATTTCGACATGTTCTGACTGCTGGTCCAGGAAGCTTCCGGCTGGAGGCGATCCTCAGCAGATATACCTTGTCTCTGGTGATTACATTAGGCAGTGTGTGCATGTAAAAGTCAATGTCCGCAGGTAGGCACATCCATTGTGGCCTCCTGGAAGATTTGGGGTAAACTTAGAGATGTTTCAAGCCAGCTTGTCAAGGTCCTTGGCTGTCACAGCATGTGTGTGTCAGCAGGTGTCCTCGGGTAAGGTGTCTGTCCTCCCCCCTTTGTAGGTGTGAGGGGTTCTTGGACGCTGGCTGGTACAGTTCTTAACAGTGGGCTCTCACCCCCCTTTCCTGCTGAAAACCTTTGGTGGGGTAGTGCAGCTCCACTGATTGGGAGAAAGGGAATGGGCTCCTCTCTGGCTTTCCCTTCATGTTGTTCTTTGTGCTCTGGGTCTGTGCGGAGTGATGTCGTCTTGAAGTCGTCCTCTGTCCTGCATTCTGTTCCAGGTGGGCAATGGTCCTTCTGCATCACTTTGACTGGCTGATGAGGTCATGAGCTTGCTGGTCTCTAGTTGGTCCCAGTGATTAGCAGGGCTGAGTGTTCCAGTCCTGTTAGCGCAATTACTGGTAGAGACAACACAAAGAGCCAATGCCAGTCTGCACAGTTTAGCGAGCTAGAACAATAAATATGTGGGCTTATGTGTGGCTAAATGAGGTGGACAGCTTGGAGCACAACTAAACGCCTATTATTCGATGATGCCTATTATTCAATGATGCCTATTATTCAATGATGCCTATTATTGAATAACATCTATTATTCAATGATGAAAAACCCTACAGAGAAAAAGTGGCACAACTGGTCAAATGGTGTAGTGCAAACAACCTGTCCCTCAATGTGAGCAAGACAAAAGAGGTTGTGATGGACTTCAGGAAGAACCCGGTAAACCACCCCCCACTGACCATCGTGGAGAAGATCAGCAGCACCAAATTCCTGGGAGTGCACATAACAGAGGATCTCACCTGGTCCACCAACATCATATCACTCTCCAAGAAGGCGCAACAGCGCCTACACTTCCTGCTCCGGCTAAAAAGAGTAAGTCTCCCTCTACCCATCATCTACAGGGGCACAATCGAGAGCGTGCTGACCAGCTGCATCCCCGTCTGGTATGGGAACTGCAGTGCTGCTGACCGGAAAACCCTGTAACGGAGGGTGAACACAGTTGAAAAGATCATCGGTGCCCCTCTGCCCTCAATTCTGGAGGGCACCTATTTTCCTCACACAATGCTGCCGTAAAACCTCCAGTATTGTGAAGGACCCCACCCATCCCTCCCATCACCTCTTCCAGCTCCTGCCATCAGGAAGACGGTACCGGAGCATTAAGGCCCAGTCTGCAAGACTGCTCAACAGCTTTTTCCCCCAGGCCGTGAGAGCTCTAAACTCAAATCACCCCAACCCCCTCTGAAAACCCCCCAAAAAACAAAAACAAACAAAAAAAACGTACTAGTCACTTACAAAAAAGCACCGGACACTTTATTTATAAAATAAAATAAAACTACTACCTCATAAATAAACCACCACTTTATTTTTCTCCTTTGCCTGTGTACTGTACCATACACAAATCCACCTGTACTTGAATTGTCTGCCCTGCCATTGAAATAGTACTTGTATTGTATTGTATGTCCTAGGCTGTGTATAGGTATTTAGTCAATGTTATAGGCTTGAAGTGTGTTTAAGACTGTTCTATGTATTGTGTTGTATACTCTATGTCTAGTGCTGTATATTGTTTATTTATTGTTATTTTTTTTTCCTCTATGTTACACCGTGGTCCTGTGAGACACAAAATTTCATTCCACTGTATGCCCACTCATGCAGAGGAATGACAATAAAGCTCAACCTTAACCTTATTCAAGCATTGGATATTTTATGGGGATTCTGCAGGGAAATACTTAGTAAATATTAGTAGTAAATACTTAGTAGTAAATCGTTGTGCCCTATGGGCCAATTAAGGCTATTTGGTGCATCAACATTTTACAACAACATTTCTTGATGGTTTGTGCAGATTCAGTCTCAAAATACAATTGAACAGTAATGAAAATTAATAAAATAATTAATCTAAATTTCTTCTAATTAAGGTTAACTTAATTAAGAATTAAGGTTAATAAAATAAGACTGAAAGAGAGACAATCTAAAATCAATGAGAATTAAGGTTGGTACAGTAGAGCTGAGAATGGAAGCAGAGTGAGAAAGCTGTGAAAAAGAGAGTCTCCCTATTATAGCTAAGCATGCCACCCACACTAGGGCTATGACGTAGCCTGCAGGTAGAGAGCACTACAGGTTCATGCAGCTTGAGGAGGGGGAAGTAGCTTAGATAAATTGTTGGGCTACACCCAATTCCTATAGTGCCAGTTACACTAAACCTAGCCTACTGTGCACTAAACATAAGAGTGTGGGGGGGTGGAGTTCCTTCGCCACGCCTGCGCACACTAAAATCTATGCTATTAAAAGTGTTAGTATGCACCTTTCTTGGTTACTAAGCACAGTTAACTACGCATCTTCAACAGGGTTTCTTTGCTGTTGGCATTAAGGACTTAATCAAGATTTAACATTCCTTTCTAAATAGTAAAACTTTACCCATAGTATTTACTATTCACATCCGCTCATGAGCGAATGGGAGGCACAGATCAGTTAGCTACGCTGATTGTTCAACCCAAGAGAGAAAAGTAGCATAGTTGATTGGCACTGAGAAGCGCATCAAACTAGCTATAACAATAAGAAGGCCTTTACGAGACGAAGAAGGAACATCGCTTCACAGCTGATCAGAAGATTTCTTAGTTCTGACAGGGCAGCAATAAAAGTCTGCAGTAAACTCTATGCTACAACAGTGACTGCGAATGTTAAAGCATGCACACACACTCACACGCACGGCGGCGTGTTTCATTCATACAAAGTAGGACGGGCTCAGTTG